>JAEIGI010000294.1:0-20835 GCA_018903615.1 Drosophila neocordata
TATCGATATTAATATCGATATCCATATCGATATCCAAATCGATATCCACATCGATATCCATATCGATATCCAAATCGATATCCATATCGTTATCCATATCGATATCCATAACGATATCCATATCGATTTCAATATCGACATCGATATCCATATTGATATCCATATCGACATCGATATCCATATCGAAATCCATATCGATATCCATATCGATATCCATATTGATATCCATATCGATATCCATATCGATATCCATATCGATATCCATATCGATATCCATATCGATATCCATATCGATATCCATATCGATATCCATATCGATATCCATATCGATATCCATATCGATATTCATATCGATATCCTTTTCGAGACCCATATCGATATCCCTATCGATATTCATATCGATATCCATATCGATATCCATATCGATATCCATATCGATATCCATATCGATATCCATATCGATATCCATATCGATATCCATATCGATATCCATATCGATATCCATATCGATATCCATATCGATATCCATATCGATATCCCATATCGATATCCATATCGATATCCATATCGATATCCATATCGATATCCATATCGATATCCATATCGATATCCATATCGATATCCATATCGATATCCATATCGATATCCATATCGATATCCATATCGATATCCATATCGATATCCATATCGATATCCATATCGATATCCATATCGATATCCATATCGATATCCATATCGATATCCATATCGATATTCATATCGATATCCATTTCGAGACCCATATCGATATCCCTATCGATATTCATATCGATATCCATATCGATATCCATATCGATATCCATATCGATATCCATATCGATATCCATATCGATATCCATATCGATATCCATATCGATATCCATATCGATATCCATATCGACATCGATATCCATATTGATATCCATATCGACATCGATATCCATATCGATATCCATATCGATATCCATATCGATATCCATATCTATATTCATATCGATATACATATCGATATCCGTATCGATATCCATATCGATATTCATATCGATATCCATATCGATATTCATATCGATATACATATCGATATCCATATCGATATCCATATCGATATTCATATCGATATCCATATCGATATTCATATCGATGTCCATTTCTTTATCCATATCGATATACATATAGATATCCATATCGATATCCATATAAATATCGATATCCATATCGATAGCCATACCGATATCCATATCGATATCCATATCGATATCCATATCGATATCCATATCGATATCCATATCGATATCCATATCGATATCCATATCGATATCCATATCGATATCCATATCGATATCCATATCGATATCCATATCGATATCCATATCGATATCCATATCGATATCCATATCGATATCCATATCGATATCCATATCGATTTTCATATCGATATCCATATCGATATCCATATCGATATTCATATCGATATACATATCGATATCCATATCGATATGCATATCGATATCCATATTGATATGCATATCGATATCCATATCGATATCCATAGCGATATACATATCGAAATCCACATCGAAGTCCATATCGATATCCAAATCGATATCCATATCGATATCCATATCGATATCCATATCGATATCCATATCGATATCCATATCGATATCCATATCGATATCCATATCGATATCCATATCGATATCCATATCGATATCCATATCGATATCCATATCGATATCCATATCGATATCCATATCGATATCCATATCGATATCCATATCGATATCCATATCGATATCCATATCGATATCCATATCGATATCCATATCGATATCCATATCGATATCCATATCGATATTCTTATCGATATCCATATCGACATCGATATCCATATCGATATCCATATCGATATCCATATCGATATCCATATCGATATCCATATCGATATCCATATCGATATCCATATCGATATCCATATCGATATCCATATCGATATCCATATCGATATCCATATCGATATCCATATCGATATCCATATCGATATCCATATCGATATCCATATCGATATCCATATCGATATCCATATCGATATCCATATCGATATCCATATCGATATCCATATCGATATCCATATCGATATCCATATCGATGTCCATATCGATATCCATATCGATATGCATATCGATATCCATATCGATATCCATATCGATACCCATATCGATATCCATATCGATATCCATATCGATATCAATATAGATATCCATATCGATATCCATATCGATATCCATATCGATATCCATATCGATATCCATATCGATATCCATATCGATGTCCATATCGATATCCATATCGATATCCATATCGATATCCATATCGACATCGATATCCATATTGATATCCATATCGACATCGATATCCATATCGATATCCATATCGATATCCATATCGATATGGATATCGATATTGATATCGATATGGATATCGATATGGATATCGATATGGGTATCGATATGGATATCGATATGGATATCGATATGCATATCGATATGGATATCGATATGGACATCGATATGGATATCGATATGAATATCGATATGGATTTCGATATGGATGTCGATATGGATATCGATATGGATATCGATATGGATATCGATATGGATATCGATATGGATATCGATATGGATATCGATATGGATATCGATATGGATATCGATATGGATATCGATATGGATATCGATATGGATATCGATATGGATATCGATATGGATATCGATATGGATATCGATATGGATATCGATATGGATATCGATATGGATATCGATGCCGATATGGATATCAATATGGATATCGATGTTGATATGGATGTCGATACGAATATCGATATGGATATCGATATGGATATCGATATGGATATCGATATGGATATCGATATGGATATCGATATGGATATCGATATGGATATCGATATGGATATCGATATGGATATCGATATGGATATCGATATGGATATCGATATGGATATCGATATGGATATCGATATGGATATCGATTTGGATATCGATATGGACTTCGATGTGGATTTCGATATGTATATCCCTATGGATATCGATATGGATATCGATATGCATATCAATATGGATATCGATATGCATATCGATATGGATATCGATATGTATATCGATATGAATATCGATATGGATATCGATATGGATATCGATATGAAAATCGATATGGATATCGATATGGATATCGATATGGATATCGATATGGATATCGATATGGATATCGATATGGATATCGATATGGATATCGATATGGATATCGATATGGATATCGATATGGATATCGATATGGATATCGATATGGATATCGATATGGATATCGATATGGATATCGATATGGATATCGGTATGGATATCGATATGGATATCGGTATGGCTATCGATATGGATATCGATATTTATATGGATATCGATATGGATATCTATATGTATATCGATATGGATAAAGAAATGGACATCGATATGAATATCGATATGGATATCGATATGAATATCGATATGGATATCGATATGGATATCGATATGTATATCGATATGAATATCGATATGGATATCGATATGAATATCGATATGGATACCGATATGGATATCGATATGTATATCGATATGAATATAGATATGGATATCGATATGGATATCGATATGGATATCGATATGGATATCGATGTCGATATGGATATCAATATGGATATCGATGTCGATATGGATATCGATATGGATATCGATATGGATATCGATATGGATATCGATATGGATATCGATATGGATATCGATATGGATATCGATATGGATATCGATATGGATATCGATATGGATATCGATATGGATATCGATATGGATATCGATATGAATATCGATATGGATATCGATATGGGTCTCGAAATGGATATCGATATGAATATCGATATGGATATCGATATGGATATCGATATGGATATCGATATGGATATCGATATGGATATCGATATGGATATCGATATGGATATCGATATGGATATCGATATGGATATCGATATGGATATCGATATGGATATCGATATGGATATCGATATGGATATCGATATGGATATCGATATGGATATCGATATGGATATCGATATGGATATCGATATGGATATCGATATGGATATCGATATGGATATCGATATGGATATCGATATGGATATCGATATGGATATCGATATGGATATCGATATGGATATCGATATGGATATCGATATGGATATCGATATGGATATCGATATGGATATCGATATGGATATCGATATGGATATCGATATGGATATCGATATGGATATCGATATGGATATCGATATGGATATCGATATGGATATCGATATGGATATCGATATGGATATCAATATGGATATCGATATGAATATCGATAGGGATATCGATATGGGTCTCGAAAAGGATATCGATATGAATATCGATATGGATATCGATATGGATATCGATATGGATATCGATATGGATATCGATATGGATATCGATATGGATATCGATATGGATATCGATATGGATATCGATATGGATATCGATATGGATATCAATATGGATATCGATATGGATATCGATATGGATTTCGATATGGATATCGATGTCGATATGGATATCAATATGGATATCGATGTCGATATGGAAATCGATATGGATATCGTTATGGATATCGATATGGATAACGATATGGATATCGATTTGGATATCGATATGTATATCGATGTGGATATCGATTTGGATATCGATATGGATATCGATATTAATATCGATAAGGATATCGATATGGATATCGATGTCGATATGGATATCAATATGGATATCAATGTCGATATGGATATCGATATGGATATCGATACGGATATCGATATGGATATCGATATGGATATCGATATGGATATCGTTACTTATATCGATATGGATATCGATATGGATATCGATATGGATATCGATGTCGATATGGATATCAATACGGATATCGATGTCGATATGGATATCGATATGGATATCGATATGGATATCGATATGGACATCGATATGGATATCGATATGGATATCGATATGGATATCGATATGGATATCGATATGGATATCGATATGGATATCGATTTGGATATCGATGTGGATATCGATTTGGATATCGATATGGATATCGATATGGATATCGATATGGATATCGATATGGATATCGATATGGATATCGATATGGCCATCGATATCGATATGGATACCGATCTGGATATCGATATGGATATCGATTTGGATATCGATATGGACATCGATGTGGATATCGATATGGATATCGATATGGATATCGATATGGATATCGATTTGGATATCGATATGGATATCGATATGGATATCGATATGGATATCGATATGGATATCGATATGGATATCGATATGGATATCGATATGGATATCGATATGGATATCGATATGGATATCGATATGGATATCGATATGGATATCGATGTGGATATCGATATGGATATCGATATGGATATCGATATGGATATCGATATGGATATCGATATCAATATGGATATCGATATGGATATCGATATGGATATCGATGTCGATATGGATATCAATATGGATATCGATGTCGATATGGATATCGATACGAATATCGATATGGATATCGATAAAGATATCGATATGGATATCGATATGGATATCGATATGGATATCGATATGGATATCGATATGGATATCGATATGGATATCGATATGGATATCGATATGGATATCGATATGGATATCGATATGGATATCGATATGGATATCGATATGGATATCGATATGGATATCGATATGGATATCGATATGGATATCGATATGGATATCGATATGGATATCGATATGGATATCGATATGGATATCGATATGGATATCGATATGGATATCGATATGGATATCGATATGGATATCGATATGGATATCGATATGGATATCGATATGGATATCGATATGGATATCGATATGGATATCGATTTGGATATCGATATGGACATCGATGTGGATTTCGATATGCATATCAATATGGATATCGATATGCATATCGATATGCATATCAATATGGATATCGATATGCATATCGATATGGATATCGATATGTATATCGATATGAATATCGATATGGATATCGATATGGATATCGATATGGATATCGATATGGATATCGATATGGATATCGATATGGATATCGATATGGATATCGATATGGATATCGATATGGATATCGATATGGATATCGATATGGATATCGATATGGATATCGATATGGATATCGATATGGATATCGATATGGATATCGATATGGATATCGATATGGATATCGATATGGATATCGATATGGATATCGATATGGATATCGATATGGATATCGATATGGATATCGATATGGATATCGATATGGATATCGATATGGATATCGATATGGATATCGATATGGATATCGATATGGATATCGATATGGATATCGGTATGGCTATCGATATGGATATCGATATGGATATCGATATGGATATCGATATGGATATCTATATGTATATCGATATGGATAAAGAAATGGATATCGATATGGATATCGAAATAGATATCGATATGAATATCGATATGGATATCGATATGGATATCGATATGTATATCGATATGAATATCGATATGGATATCGATATGGATATCGATATGGATATCGATATGGATATCGATATGGATATCGATATGGATATCGATATGTATATCGATATGAATATCGATATGGATATCGATATGGATATCGATATGGATATCGATATGGATATCGATATGGATATCGATATGGATATCGATATCGATATGGATATCAATATGGAAATCGATGTCGATATGGATATCAATATGGATATCGATATGGATATCGATATGGATATCGATATGGATATCGATATGGATATCGATATGGATATCGATATGGATATCGATATGGATATCGATATGGATATCGATATGGATATCGATATGAATATCGATATGGATATCGATATGGGTCTCGAAATGGATATCGATATGAATATCGATATGGATATCGATATGGATATCGATATGGATATCGATATGGATATCGATATGGATATCGATATGGATATCGATATGGATATCGATATGGATATCGATATGGATATCGATATGGATATCGATATGGATATCAATATGGATATCGATATGGATATCGATATGGATATCGATATGGATATCGATATGGATATCGATATGGATATCGATATGGATATCGATATGGATATCGATATGGATATCGATTTGGATTTCGATGTGGATATCGATGTCGATATGGATATCAATATGGATATCGATGTCGATATGGATATCGATATGGATATCGTTATGGATATCGATATGGATAACCATAGCGATATACATATCGAAATCCACATCGAAGTCCATATCGATATCCAAATCGATATCCATATCGATATCCATATCGATATCCATATCGATATCCATATCGATATCCATATCGATATCCATATCGATATCCATATCGATATCCATATCGATATCCATATCGATATCCATATCGATATCCATATCGATATCCATATCGATATCCATATCGATATCCATATCGATATCCAGATCGATATCCATATCGATATCCATATCGATATCCATATCGATATCCATATCGATATCCATATCGATATTCTTATCGATATCCATATCGACATCGATATCCATATTGATATCCATATCGGCATCGATATCCATATCGATATCCATATCGATATCCATATCGATATCCATATCGATATCCATATCGATATCCATATCGATATCCATATCGATATCCATATCGATATCCATATCGATATCCATATCGATATCCATATCGATATCCATATCGATATCCATATCGACATCCATATCGAAATCCATATCGATATTCATATCGATATCCATATCGATGTCCATATCGATATCCATATCGATATCCATATCGATATCCATATCGATATCCATATCGATATCCATATCGATATCCATATCGATATCCATATCGATATCCATATCGATATCCATATCGATATCCATATCGATATCCATATCGATATCCATATCGATATCCGTATCGATATCCATATCGATATCCATATCGATATCCATATCGATTTCCATATCGATATCCATATCGATATCCATATCGATATTCATATCGATATACATATCGATATCCATATCGATATGCATATCGATATCCATATTGATATGCATATCGATATCCATATCGATATACATATCGAAATCCACATCGAAGTCCATATCGATATCCAAATCGATATCCATATCGATATCCATATCGATATCCATATCGATATCCATATCGATATCCATATCGATATCCATATCGATATCCATATCGATATCCATATCGATATCCATATCGATATCCATATCGATATCCATATCGATATCCATATCGATATCCATATCGATATCCAAATCGATATCCATATCGATATCCATATCGATATCCATATCGATATCCATATCGATATCCATACCGATATCCATATCGATATTCGTATCGATATCCATATCGATATCCATATTGATATCCATATCGATATCCATATCGATATCCATATCGATATCCATATCGATATCGATATCCATATCGATATCCATATCGATATCCATATCGATATCCATATCGATATCCATATCGATATCCATATCGATATCCATATCGATATCCATATCGATATCCATATCGATATCATCATCGATATCCATATATCGATATCCATATCGATATAAATATCGATATCCATATCGATATCCATATCGATATCCATATCGATATCCATATCGATATCCATATCGATATCCATATCGATATCCATATCGATATCGATATCCATATCGATATCCATATCGATATCCATATCGATATCCATATCGATATCCATATCGATATCCATATCGATATCCATATCGATATCCATATCGTCATATCGATATCCATATCGATATCCATATCGATATCCATATCGATATCCATATCGATATCCATATCGATATCCATATCGATATCCATATCGATATCCATATCGATATCCATATCGATATCCATATCGATATCCATATCGATATCCATATCGATATCCATATCGATATCCATATCGATATCCATATCGATATCCATATCGATATCCATATCGATATCCATATCGATATCCATATCGATATCCATATCGATATCCATATCGATATCCATATCGATATCCATATCGATATCCATATCGATATCCATATCGATATCCATATCGATATCCATATCGATATCCATATCGATATCCATATCGATATCCATATCGATATCCATATCGATATCCATATCGATATCCATATCGATATCCATATCGATATCCATATCGATATCCATCGATCGATATCCATATCGATATCCATATCGATATCCATATCGATATCCATATCGATATCCATATCGATATCCATATCGATATCCATATCGATATCCATATCGATATCCATATCGATATCCATATCGATATCCATATCGATATCCATATCGATATCCATATCGATATCCATATCGATATCCATATCGATATCCATATCGATATCCATATCGATATCCATATCGATATCCATATCGATATCCATATCGATATCCATATCGATATCCATATCGATATCCATATCGATATCCATATCGATATCCATATCGATATCCATATCGATATCCATATCGATATCCATATCGATATCCATATCGATATCCATATCGATATCCATATCGATATCCATATCGATATCCATATCGATATCCATATCGATATCCATATCGATATCCATATCGATATCCATATCGATATCCATATCGATATCCATATCGATATCCATATCGATATCCATATCGATATCCATATCGATATCCATATCGATATCCATATCGATATCCATATCGATATCCATATCGATATCCATATCGATATCCATATCGATATCCATATATCCATATCGATATCCATATCGATATCCATATCGATATCCATATCGATATCCATATCGATATCCATATCGATATCCATATCGATATCCATATCGATATCCATATCGATATCCATATCGATATCCATATCGATATCCATATCGATATCCATATCGATATCCATATCGATATCCATATCGATATCCATATCGATATCCATATCGATATCCATATCGATATCCATATCGATATCCATATCGATATCCATATCGATATCCATATCGATATCCATATTGCATATCGATATCCATATCGATATCCATATCGATATCCATATCGATATCCATATCGATATCCATATCGATATCCGTGATATCGATATCCATATCGATATCCATATCGATATCCATATCGATATCCATATCGATATCCATATCGATATCCATATCGATATCCATATCGATATCCATATCGATATCCATATCGATATCCATATCGATATCCATATCGATATCCATATCGATATCCATATCGATATCCATATCGATATCCATATCGATATTCATATCGATATCCATATCGATATCGATATCCTGATATCCATATCGATATCGATATCCATATCGATATCCATATCGATATCCATATCGATATCCATATCGATATCCATATCGATATCCATATCGATATCCATATCGATATCCATATCGATATCCATATCGATATCCATATCGATATCCATATCGATATCCATATCGATATCCATATCGATATCCATATCGATATCCATATCGATATCCATATCGATATCCATATCGATATCCATATCGATATCCATATCGATATCCATATCGATATCCATATCGATATCCATATCGATATCCATATCGATATCCATATCGCATATTCATATTCATATCCATATCGATATCGACATCGATATCCATATCGATATCCATCGGCATCGATATCCATATCGATATCCATATCGATATCCATATCGATATCCATATCGATATCCATATCGATATCCATATCGATATCCATATCGATATCCATATCGATATCCATATCGATATCGATATCGATATCGATATCCAAATCGATATCCATATCGATATCCATATCGATATCCATATCGATATCCATATCGATATCACGATATCCATATCGATATCCATATCGATATCCATATCGATATCCATATCGATATCCATATCGATATCCATATCGATATCGATATCCATATCGATATCCATATCGATATCCATATCGATATCCATATCGATATCCATATCGATATCCATATCGATATCCATATCGATATCCATATCGATATCCATATCGATATCCATATCGATATCCATATCGATATCCATATCGATATCCATATCGATATCCATATCGATATCCATATCGATATCGATATCCATATCGATATCCATATCGATATCCATATCGATATCCATATCGATATCCATATCGATATCCATATCGATATCCATATCGATATCCATATCGATATCCATATCGATATCCATATCGATATCCATATCGATATCCATATCGATATCCATATCGATATCCATATCGATATCCATATCGATATCCATATCGATATCCATATCGATATCCATATCGATATCCATATCGATATCCATATCGATATCCATATCGATATCCATATCGATATCCATATCGATATCCATATCGATATCCATATCGATATCCATATCGATATCCATATCGATATCCATATCGATATCCATATCGATATCCATATCGATATCCATATCGATATCCATATCGATATCCATATCGATATCCATATCGATATCCATATCGATATCCATATCGATATCCATATCGATATCCATATCGATATCCATATCGATATCCATATCGATATCCATATCGATATCCATATCGATATCCATATCGATATCCATATCGATATCCATATCGATATCCATATCGATATCCATATCGATATCCATATCGATATCCATATCGATATCCATATCGATATCCATATCGATATCCATATCGATATCCATATCGATATCCATATCGATATCCATATCGATATCCATATCGATATCCATATCGATATCCATATCGATATCCATATCGATATCCATATCGATATCCATATCGATATCCATATCGATATCCATAACGATATCCATATCGATATCCATATCGATATCCATATCGATATCCATATCGATATAAATATCGATATCGATATCCATATCGATATCCATATCGATATCCATATCGATATCCAAATCGATATCCATATCGATATCGATGGCCATTTCGATATCCATATCGATATCCATATCGATATCCATATCGATATCCATATCGATATCAATATCGATATCCATATCGATATCCATATCGATATCCATATCGATATCCATATCGATATCCATATCGATATCCATATCGATATCCATATCGATATCCATATTGATATCCATATCGACATCGATATCCATATCGATATCCATATCGATATCAATATCGATATCCATATCGATATCCATATCGATATCCACATCGATATCAATATCGATATCCATATCCATATCGAAATCCATTTCGATATCCATATCGATATCCATATCGATATCCATATCGACATCCATATCGAAATCCATATCGATATTCATATCCATATCGACATAGATATCCATATTGATATCCATATCGACATCGATATCCATATCGATATCCATATCGATATCCATATCGATATCCATATCGATATCCATATCGATATCCATATCGATATCCATATCGATATCCATATCGATATCCATATCAATATCCATATCGATATCCATATCGATATCCATATCGATATCCATATCGATATCCATATCGATATCCATATCGATATCCATATCGATATCCATATCGATATAAATAACGATATCCATATCGATATCCACATCGAAGTCCATATCGATATCCAAATCGATATCCATATCGATATCCAAATCGGTATCCATATCGATATCGATAGCCATATCGATATCCATATCGATATCCATATCGATATCCATATCGATATCCATATCGATATCCATATCGATATCCATATCGATATCCATATCGATATCCATATCGCTATCCATATCGATATCCATATCGATATCCATATCGATATCCATATCGATATCCATATCGATATCCATATCGATATCCATATCGATATCCATATCGATATCGATATCCATATCGATATCCATATCGATATCCATATCGATATCCATATCGATATCCATATCGATATCCATATCGATATCCATATCGATATCGATATCCATATCCATATCGATATCCATATCGATATCCATATCGATATCCATATCGATATCCATATCGATATCCCTTATCGTATCCATATCGATATCCATATCGATATCCATATCGATATCCATATCGATATCCATATCGATATCCATATCGATATCCATATCGATATCCATATCGATATCCATATCGATATCCATATCGATATCCATATCGATATCCTTATCGATATCCATATCGATATCCATATCGATATCCATATCGATATCCATATCGATATCCATATCGATATCCATATCGATATCCATATCGATATCCATATCGATATCCATATCGATATCCAATATCCATATCGATATCCATTTTGATATCCATATAGATCCATATCGATATCCATATCGATATCCATATCGATATCAATATCCATATCGATATCTATATCGATATCCATATCGATATCCATATCGATATCCATATCGATATCCATATCGATATCCATATCGATATCCATATCGATATCCAATCGATATCCATATCGATATCCATATCGATATCCATATCGATATCCATATCGATATCCATATCGATATCATCGATATGCATATCGATATCCATATCGATATCCATATCGATATCCATATCGATATCCATATTGATATCCATATCGATATCCATATCGATATCCATATCGATATCCATATCGATATCCATATCGATATCCATATCGATATCCATATCGATATCGATATCGATATCGATATCCATATCGATATCCATATCGATATCCATATCGATATGCATATCGATATCCATATCGATATCCATATCGATATCCATATCGAGCCATATCGATATCCCATATCGATATCCATATCGATATCCATATCGATATCCATATCGATATCTATCGATATCCATATCGATATCCATATCGATATCCATATCGATATCCATATCGATATCCATATCGATATCCATATCGATATCCATATCGATATCCATATCGATATCCATATCGATATCCATATCGATATCCATATCGATATCCACATCGATATCCATATCGATATCCATATCCATATCCATATCGATATCCATATCGATATCCATATCGATATCCATATCGATATCCATATCGATATCCATATCGATATCCATATCGACATCCATATCGATATCCATATCGATATCCATATTGATATCCATATCGATATCCATATCGATATCCATATCGATATCCATATCGATATCCATATCGATATCCATATTGATATCCATATCGATATCCACATCGATATCCATATCGATATCCATATCGATATCCATATCGATATCCATATCGATATCCATATCGATATCCATATCGATATCCATATCGATATCCATATCGATATCCATATCGATATCCATATCGATATCCATATCGATATCCATATCGATATCCATATCGATATCCATATCGATATCCATATCGATATCCATATCGATATGCATATCGATATCCATATCGATATCCATATCGATATCCATATCGTATATCGATATCGATATCCATATCGATATGCATATCGATATGCATATCGATATCCATATCGATATGCATATCGATATCATATCCATATCGATATCCATATCCATATCCATCTCATATCCATATCGACTTCCACATCGATATCCATATCGATATCCATATAATTATATCGATAGTCATATCGATATCTATCCATATCGATAGCCATATCGATATCTATCCATATCGATATCCATATCGCTATCCATATCGAAATCCACATCGTTATCCATTTCGATATCTTTATCGATATCCATATCGAGATCCATATCGATATCCATATCGATATCCATATCGATATCGATATCGATATCCATATCGATATCCACATCGATATCCATATCGATATCCATATTGATATACATATCGATATCAATGTCGATATCCATATTAATATCCATACCAATATCAATATCCATATCGATATCCATTTTGATATCCATATGGATCCATATCGATTACTATATCGATATTCATATTTATACACATAACATTATCCAAATCGCCAGCCATATCGAAATCCACATTGATATCCATATCGATATCCATATCGTTATCCATATGGATATCCATATCGATATCCATATCGATATACATATCGATATCCATATCGATATCACTTTTCGATATCCATATCGATTCATATCAATATCCATATCGATATTCATATCGATATGCAAATCGATATGCATATCGATATCCATATCCATATCGATGTGCATATCGATATCCATATTGATATCCATATCGATATCCATATCGATATCCATATCGATATCCATATCCAATATCGATATCCATATCGACATCCATATCGATATCCATATCGACATGCATATCGATATCCATATCGACATCATATCGATATCCATATCAATATTCATATCGATATCCACATCGATATCCATATCGATATGCATATTGATATCCATATCAATATCCATATCGATAGGCATATCGATATCCATATCGATATCTATCTTCATATCCATATCGACATCCATATCGATATCCATATCGATATCCATATCGATATCCATATCGATATCCATATCGATATCCACATCGATATCCATATCGATATCCATATTGATATCCATATCGATATCCATGTCGATATCCATATTGAAATCCACAGCAATATCGATATCCATATCGATATCAATTTTAATATACATATCAATTCATATCGATATCCATAACCATATTCATATCGATATCCATATTGATATCCATATCGATATCCATATCGATATCCATATCGATATCCATATCGTTATCAATGTCGAGATCTATATCGATATCCATATCGATATCTATATCCATATCGATATCTATATCGAAATCCATATCGATATCCATATCGATATCCATATCGATATCCATATCGATATCCACATTGATATCCATATCGATATCCACATCGATATCCATATCGATATCCATATCGATATCCATATCGATATCCATATCGATATCCATATCGATATCCATATCGATATCCATATCGATATCCATATCGATATCCATATCGTTATCAATGTCGATATCTATATCGATATCCATATCGATATCTATATCCATATCGATATCTATATCGAAATCCATATCGATATCCATATCGATATCCATATCGATATCCATATCGATATCCATATCGTTATCAATGTCGATATCTATATCCATATCCATATCGATTTCTATATCCATATCGATATCTATATCGAAATCCATATCGATATCCATATCGATATCCATATCGATATCCATATCGATATCCATATCGATATCCATATTGATATCCATATCGATATCCATATCGATATCCATATGGTTATCCATATGGTTATCAATGTCGATATCTATATCGATATCCATATCGATATCTATATACATTTCGATATCTATATCGATATCCATATCGATATCCACATTGATATCCATATCGATATCCATATCGATATCCTTATCGATATCCATATCGATATCCATATAGATATCCATATCGATATCCATATCGATATCCATATCCACATCGATATCCATATCGATATCCATATCGATATCCATATCCAATCGATATCCATATCGACATCCATATTAATATGCATATCAACATCCATATCGATATCCATATCGAGCCATATCGATATCCATATCGATATCCATATCGATATTCATATCGATATCCACATCGATATCCATATCGATATGCATATTGATATCCATATCAATATCCATATCGATATGCATATCGATATCCATATCCATATCTATCTCCATATCCATATCGACTTCCACATCGATATCGATATCCATATAATTATATCGATATCCATATCGATATCTATCCATATCGATAGCCATATTGATATCTATCCATATCGATATCCATATCGATAGCAATATGGATATCGATATGGATATCGATATGGATATCGATATGGATAGATATCGATATGGCTATCGATATGGATAGATATCGATAACGATATTGATATTGCTATGGATATCAATATGGATATCGACATGGATATCGATATGGATATCAATATGGATATCGATAAGGATATCGATGTGGATATTAATATGGATATCGATATGGACATCGATATGGATGTCGATATGGATATCGATATGGATATCGATATGGATATCGATATGGATCTCGATATGATCAAAAGATATCGAAATGGATAACGATGTGCATATGGATATAGATATCGATATGGATATCGATGTGGATTTCGATATGGATAGCGATATGGATATCGATATGGATAGATATCGATATGGCTATCGATATGGATAGATATCGATATGGATATCGATATAATTATATGGATATCGATATGGATATCGATGTGGAAGTCGATATGGATATGGCGATGGATATGGATATGGATATCGATATGCATATCGATATGGATATTGATATGGATATTAATATGCATATCGATATGGATATCGATGTGGATATCGATGTGGATATCGATATGAATATCGATATGGATATCGATATGGCTCGATATGGCTCGATATGGATATCGATATGGATATCGATAGGGATGTCGATATGCATATCGATATGGATGTCGATATGTATATCGATTGGATATGGATATCGATATGGATATCGATATGGATATCGATATGGATATCGATATGGATATCGATATGGATATCGATATGGATATCGATATGGATATCGATGTGATATGGATATCGATATGGATATCGATATGGATATCGATATGGATATCTATCATATGGATATCGATATGGATATCGATATGGATATCAATATAGATATCGATATGCACATCGCTATGGATATGGATATCGATATGCATATCGATATGAATATCGATATGGATATTGATATGAATATGGTTATGGATATCGATATGGAATCGATATGTATATTGAAATTGATATCGATATGGATGTCGATATGGATCGATATGTATATCGATATGGATATAGATATGTATATCGATATGGATATCGGTATGGATATCAATATGGATATAGATATAGATATCGATATAAATATAGATATAGATACCGACATGGATAACGATATGGATATCGATATGTATATCGATATGGATATCAATATGGATATCGATATGGATATCGATATGGATATCGATAAGGATCGATATGTATATCGATATGGATATAGATATGTATATCGATATGGATATCGGTATGGATATCCATATGGATAACGATATGGATATCGATATGGATATCGATATGGATATCAATGTGGATTTCGATATGGCTGGCGATTTGGATAATGTTATGTGTATAAATATGAATATCGACTTAGTAATCGATATGGATCCATATGGATAGCAAAATGGATATCGATATGGATATCGATATTGCTATGGATATCAATATGGATATCGACATGGATATCGATATGGATATCAATATGGATATCGATATGGATATCGATGTGGATATCGATATGGATATCGCTATGGATATCGATACGGATCTCGATATGGATATCGATATGGATATCGATATGGATACCGATATGGATCTCGATATGGATATCGATAAAGATATCGATATGGATATCGATATGGATATCGATATAGATATCGATATGTGGATTTCGATATGGATAGCAATATGGATATCGATATGGATAGATATCGATATGGCTATCGATATGGATAGATATCGATATGGCTATCGATATGGATAGATATCGATATGGATATAGATATCGATATGGATATCGATATAGATATAGACATTGATAACGATATGGATATCGATATGGATATCGATATAGATAAGTAATAGTAATCGATATGGATCCATATGGATATCAAAATGGATATCGAAATGGATATCGATATGGATATCAATATGGATATCGATAAGGATATCGATGTGGATATCAATATGGATATCGATATGGACATCGATATGGATGTCGATATGGATATCGATATGGATATCGATATGGATCTCGATATGGATATCGATAAAGATATCGATATGGATATCGATGTGGATTTCGATATGGATAGCGATATGGATATCGATATGGATAGATATCGATATGGCTATCGATATGGATAGATATCGATATGGATATCGATATAATTATATGGATATCGATATGGATATCGATGTGGAAGTCGATATGGATATGGCGATGGATATGGATATGGATATCGATATGCATATCGATATGGATATTGATATGGATATCAATATGCATATCGATATGGATATCGATGTGGATATCGATGTGGATATCGATATGAATATCGATATGGATATCGATATGGCTCGATATGGATATCGATATGGATATCGATAGGGATGTCGATATGCATATCGATATGGATGTCGATATGTATATCGATTGGATATTGATATCGATATGGATTTCGATATGGATATCGATATGGATATCGATATGGATATCGATGTGGATATGGATATCGATTTGGATATCGATATGGATATCTATATGGATATCGATATGGATATCGATATGGATATCAATATAGATATCGATATGCACATCGATATCCATATATATATCCATATATGGATATCGATATGGATATCCATATGGATATCGATGTGGATATGGATATCGATATGGATATCGATATGGATATCTATATGGATATCGATATGGATATCGATATGGATATCTATATGGATATCGATATGGATATCGATATGGATATCAATATAGATATCGATATGCACATCGCTATGGATATGGATATCGATATGCATATCGATATGAATATCGATATGGATATTGATATGAATATGGTTATGGATATCGATATGAATCGATATGTGTATTAAAATTGATATCGATATGGATGTCGATATGGATCGATATGTATATCGATATGGATATACATATGTATATCGATATGGATATCGGTATGGATATCAATATGGATATAGATATAGATATCGATATAAATATAGATATAGATACCGACATGGATAACGATATGGATATCGATATGTATATCGATATGGATATCAATATGGATATCGATATGGATATCGATATGGATATCGATATGGATCGATATGTATATCGATATGGATATAGATATGTATATCGATATGGATATCGGTATGGATATCCATATGGATAACGATATGGATA
The DNA here is from genome assembly GCA_018903615.1 of Drosophila neocordata. Classification (NCBI taxonomy): domain Eukaryota; kingdom Metazoa; phylum Arthropoda; class Insecta; order Diptera; family Drosophilidae; genus Drosophila; species Drosophila neocordata. Next base: position 20,673 of record JAEIGI010000294.1, read on the forward strand.
TCGATATGGATATCGATATGGATATCAATGTGGATTTCGATATGGCTGGCGATTTGGATAATGTTATGTGTATAAATATGAATATCGATATAGTAATCGATATGGATCCATATGGATAGCAAAATGGATATCGATATGGATATCGATATTGCTATGGATATCA
>JAEIGI010000348.1:0-13646 GCA_018903615.1 Drosophila neocordata
GATATGTATATCCATATGGATATCGATATCGGTATGGATATCGATATAGATATCGATTTGGATATAGAAATGGATATGGATATCGATATGGATATCGATATGGATATCGATATGGATATCGATATGGATATCGATATGGATATCGATATCGATATGGATATCGATATGGATATCGATATGGATATCGATATGGATATCGATATGGATATCGATATGGATATCGATATGGATATCGATATGGATATCCATATGGATATCGATATGGATATCGATATAAATATCGATTTTGATATAGATATGGATATCGATATGGATATCGATATGGATATCGATATGGATATCGGTATGGATATCGATATGGATATCGATATGGATATCGATATGGATATCGATATGGATATCGATATGGATATCGATATGTATATCGATGGATATCGATATCGATATGGATATCGATATAGATATCGATATCGATATAGAAATCGATATGGATATCGATATGGATATCGATATCGATATCGATATGGATATCGATATGGATATCGATATGGATATCGATATGGATATCGATATCGATATCGATATGGATATCGATATGGATATCGATATGGATATCGATATCGATATCGATATGGATATCGATATGGATATCGATATGGATATCGATATCGATATCGATATCGATATCGATATCGATATCGATATCGATATCGATATCGATATCGATATCGATATGGATATCGATATGGATATCCATATCGATATCCATATCGATATCCATATCGATATCCATATCGATATCCATATCGATATCCATATCGATATCCATATCGATATCCATATCGATATCCATATCGATATCCATATCGACATCCATATCGATATCCATATCCATATCTATATCCAAATCGATATCTATATCGATATCCATATCGATATCCATATGGATATCCATATCGATATCGATATCGATATCCATATCGATATCCATATCGATATCCATATCGATATCCATATCGATATCCATATCGATATCCATATCGATATCCATATCGATATCCATATCGATATCCATATCGATATCCATATCTATATCAAAATCGATATTTATATCGATATCCATATCGATATCCATATGGATATCCATATCGATATCCATATCAATATCCATATCGATATCAATATGGATATCCATTACGATATCCATATCGATATCCATATCGATATCCATATGGATATCCATATCGATATCCATATCGATATCCATATCGATTTTCATATCGAGATCCATATCGATATCCATATCGATATCCATATCGATATCCATATCGATATCCATATCGATATCCATATCGATATCCATATCGATATCCATATCGATATCCATATCGATATCCATATCGATATCCATATCGATATCCATATCGATATCCATATCGATATCCATATCGATATCCATATCGATATCCATATCGATATCCATATCGACATCCATATCGATATCCATATCGATATCCATATCCATTTCTATATCCAAATCGATATCTATATCGATATCCATACCGATATCGATATACATATGGATATACATATCGATATCCATATCGATATCCATATCGATATCCATATCGATATCCATATCGACATCCATATCGATATCCATATCGATATCCATATCGATATCCATATCGATATCCATATCGATATCCATATCGATATCCATATCGATATCCATATCGATATCCATATCTATATCAAAATCGATATTTATATCGATATCCATATCGATATCCATATGGATATCCATATCGATATCCATATCAATATCCATATCGATATCAATATGGATATCCATTACGATATCCATATCGATATCCATATCGATATCCATATCGATATCCATATCGATATCCATATCGATATCCATATCGATATCCATATCGATATCCATATCGATATCCATATCGATATCCATATCGATATCCATATCGATATCCATATCGATATCCATATCGATATCCATATCGATATCCATATCCATATCGATATCCATATCGATATCCATATCGATATCCATATCGATATCCATATCGATATCCATATCGATATCCATATCGATATCCATATCGATATCGATATCCATATCGATATCCATATCGATATCCATATCGATATCCATATCGATATCCATATCGATATCCATATCGATATCCATATCGATATCCATATCGATATCCATATCGATATCCATATCGATATCCATATCGATATCCATATCGATATCCATATCGATATCCATATCGATATCCATATCGATATCCATATCGATATCCATATCGATATATCGATATCCATATCGATATCCATATCGATATCCATATCGATATCCATATCGATATCCATATCGATATCCATATCGATATCCATATCGATATCCATATCGATATCCATATCGATATCCATATCGATATCCATATCGATATCCATATCGATATCCATATCGATATCCATATCGATATCCATATCGATATCCATATCGATATCCATATCGATATCGATATCCATATCGATATCCATATCGATATCCATATCGATATATCCATATCGATATCCATATCGATATCCATATCGATATCCATATCGATATCCATATCGATATCCATATCGATATCCATATCGATATCCATATCGATATCCATATCGATATCCATATCGATATCCATATCGATATCCATATCGACATCCATATCGATATCCATATCCATTTCTTTATCCAAATCGATATCTATATCGATATCCATACCGATATCGATATCCATAAGGATATACATATCGATATCCATATCGATATCCATATCGATATCCATATCGATATCCATATCGACATCCATATCGATATCCATATCGATATCCATATCCATATCTATTTCCAAATCGATATCTATATCGATATCCATATCTATATCCAAATCGACATCCATATTGATATCCATATCGATATCTATATTTATATCCATATCGATATCCATATCGATATCCATATCGATATCCAAATCGATATCCAAATCGATATCCATATCGATATCCATATCGATATCCATATAGATATCCATATCGATTTCCATATCGATATCCATATCGATATAAATATGGATATCCATTACGATATCGATATGGATATCGATATGGATATCGATATGGATATCGATATGGATATCGATATGGATATCGATATGGATATCGATATGGATATCGATATGGATATCGATATGGATATCGTAATGGATATCCATATTTATATCGATATGGATATCGATATGGAAATCGATATGGATATCTATATGGATATCGATATGGATATCGATATGGATATCGATTTGGATATCGATATGGATATCGATATGGATATCGATATGGATATCGATATGGATATCGATATGGATATCGATATGGATATCGATATGGATATCGATATGGATATCGATATGGATATAGATATAGATATCGATATGGATATCAATATGGATATCGATTTGGATATAGATATGGATATCGATATAGATATCGATTTGGAAATAGATATGGATATGGATATCGATATGGATATCGATATGGATGTCGATATGGATATCGATATGGATATCGATATGGATGTCGATATGGATATCGATATGGATATCGATATGGATATCGATATGTATATCCATATGGATATCGATATCGGTATGGATATCGATATAGATATCGATTTGGATATAGAAATGGATATGGATATCGATATGGATATCGATATGGATATCGATATGGATATCGATATGGATATCGATATGGATATCGATATGGATATCGATATGGATATCGATATGGATATCGATATGGATATCGATATGGATATCGATATGGATATCGATATGGATATCGATATGGATATCGATATGGATATCGATATGGATATCGATATGGATATCGATATGGATATCGATATGGATATCGATATGGATATCGATATGGATATCGATATGGATATCGATATGGATATCGATATGGATATCGATATGGATATCGATATGGATATCGATATGGATATCGATATGGATATCGATATGGATATCGATATGGATATCGATATGGATATCGATATGGATATCGATATGGATATCGATATGGATATCGATATGGATATCGATATGGATATCGATATGGATATCGATATGGATATCGATATGGATATCGATATGGATATCGATATGGATATCGATATGGATATCGATATGGATATCGATATGGATATCGATATGGATATCGATATGGATATCGATATGGATATCGATATGGATATCGATATGGATATCGATATGGATATCCGATATGGATATCGATATGGATATCGATATGGATATCGATATGGATATCGATATGGATATCGATATGGATATCGATATGGATATCGATATATGATATCGATATGGATATCGATATGGATATCGATATGGATATCGATATGGATATCGATATGGATATCGATATGGATATCGATATGGATATCGATATGGATATCGATATGGATATCGATATGGATATCGATATGGATATCGATATGGATATCGATATGGATATCGATATGTATATCCATATGGATATCGATATCGGTATGGATATCGATATAGATATCGATTTGGATATAGAAATGGATATGGATATCGATATGGATATCGATATGGATATCGATATGGATATCGATATGGATATCGATATGGATATCGATATGGATATCGATATGGATATCGATATGGATATCGATATCGATATCCATATCGATATCGATATCGATATGGATATCGATATGGATATCGATATGGATATCGATATGGATATCGATATGGATATCGATATGGATATCGATATGGATATCGATATGGATATCGATATGGATATCGATATGGATATCGATATGGATATCGATATGGATATCGATATGAATATCGATATGGATATCGATATGGATATCGATATGGATATCCATATGGATATCGATATGGATATCGATATGGATATCGTAATGGATATCCATATTGATATCGATATGGATATCGATATGGATATCGATATGGATATCCATATGGATATCGATATGGATATCGATATAAATATCGATTTTGATATAGATATGGATATCGATATGGATATCGATATGGATATCGATATGGATATCGATATGGATATCGATATGGATATCGATATGGATATCGATATGGATATCGATATGGATATCGATATCGATATCGATATGTATATCCATATGTATATCGATATCGGTATGGATATCGATATAGATATCGATTTGGATATAGAAATGGATATGGATATCGATATGGATGTCGATATGGATATCGATATGGATATCGATATGGATATCGATATGGATATCGATATGGATATCGATATGGATATCGATATGGATATCGATATGGATATCGATATGGATATCGTATGGATATCCATATCGATATCCATATCGATATCCATATCGATATCCATATCGATATCGATATCCATATCGATATCCATATCGATATCCATATCGATATCCATATCGATATCCATATCGATATCCATATCGATATCCATATCGATATCCATATCGATATCCACATCGATATCCATATCGATATCCATATCGATATCCATATCGATATCCATATCGATATCCATATCGATATCCATATCGATATCCATATCGATATCCATATCCATTTCTATATCCAAATCGATATCCATATCGATATCCATACCGATATCGATATCCATATGGATATACATATCGATATCCATATCGATATCCATATCGATATCCATATCGATATCCATATCGATATCCATATCGATATCGATATCCATATCGATATCCATATCGATATCCATATCGATATCCATATCGATATCCATATCGATATCCATATCGATATCCATATCGATATCCATATCGATATCCATATCGATATCCATATCGATATCCATATCGATATCCATATCGATATCCATATCGATATCCATATCGATATCCATATCGATATCCATATCGATATCCATATCGATATCCATATCGATATCCATATCGACATCCATATCGATATCCATATCGATATCCATATCCATTTCTATATCCAAATCGATATCTATATCGATATCCATACCGATATCGATATCCATATGGATATACATATCGATATCCATATCGATATCCATATCGATATCCATATCGACATCCATATCGATATCCATATCGATATCCATATCGATATCCATATCGATATCCATATCGATATCCATATCGATATCCATATCGATATCCATATCGATATCCAAATCGATATCCATATCGATATCCATATCGATATCCATATCGATATCCATATCGATATCCATATCGATATCCATATCGATATCCATATCGATATCCATATCGATATCCATATCGATATCCATATCGATATCCATATCGATATCCATATCGATATCCATATCGATATCCATATCGATATCCATATCGATATCCATATCGATATCCATATCGATATCCATATCGATATCCATATCGATATCCATATCGATATCCATATCGATATCCATATCGATATCCATATCGATATCCATATCGATATCCATATCGATATCCATATCGATATCCATATCGATATCCATATCGATATCCATATCGATATCCATATCGATATCCATATCGATATCCATATCGATATCCATATCGATATCCATATCGATATCCATATCGATATCCATATCGATATCCATATCGATATCCATATCGATATCCATATCGATATCCATATCGATATCCATATCGATATCCATATCGATATCCATATCGATATCCATATCGATATCCATATCGATATCCATATCGATATCCATATCGATATCCATATCGATATCCATATCGATATCCATATCGATATCCATATCGATATCCATATCGATATCCATATCGATATCCATATCGATATCCATATCGATATCCATATCGATATCCATATCGATATCCATATCGATATCCATATCGATATCCATATCGATATCCATATCGATATCCATATCGATATCCATATCGATATCCATATCGATATCCATATCGATATCCATATCGATATCCATATCGATATCCATATCGATATCCATATCGATATCCATATCGATATCCATATCGATATCCATATCGATATCCATATCGATATCCATATCGATATCCATATCGATATCCATATCGATATCCATATCGATATCCATATCGATATCCATATCGATATCCATATCGATATCCATATCGATATCCATATCGATATCCATATCGATATCCATATCGATATCCATATCGATATCCATATCGATATCCATATCGATATCCATATCGATATCCATATCGATATCCATATCGATATCCATATCGATATCCATATCGATATCCATATCGATATCCATATCGATATCCATATCGATATCCATATCGATATCCATATCGATATCCATATCGATATCCATATCGATATCCATATCGATATCCATATCGATATCCATATCGATATCCATATCGATATCCATATCGATATCCATATCGATATCCATATCGATATCCATATCGATATCCATATCGATATCCATATCGATATCCATATCGATATCCATATCGATATCCATATCGATATCCATATCGATATCCATATCGATATCCATATCGATATCCATATCGATATCGATATCCATATCGATATCCATATCGATATCCATATCGATATCCATATCGATATCCATATCGATATCCATATCGATATCCATATCGATATCCATATCGATATCCATATCGATATCCATATCGATATCCATATCTATATCCATATCGATATCCATATCGATATATCCATACCGATATCGATATCCATATGGATATACATATCGATATCCATATCGATATCCATATCGATATCCATATCGATATCCATATCGATATCCATATCGATATCCATATCGATATCCATATCGATATCCATATCGATATCCATATCGATATCCATATCGATATCCATATCTATATCCATATCGATATCCATATCGATATCCATATCGATATCCATATCGATATCCATATCGATATCCATATCGATATCCATATCGATATCCATATCGATATCCATATCGATATCCATATCGATATCCATATCGATATCCATATCGATATCCATATCGATATCCATATCGATATCCATATCGATATCCATATCGATATCCATATCGATATCCATATCGATATCCATATCGATATCCATATCGATATCCATATCGATATCCATATCGATATCCATATCGATATCCATATCGATATCCATATCGATATCCATATCGATATCCATATCGATATCCATATCGTATATCCATATCGATATCCGATATCCATATTCGATATCCATATCGATATCCATATCGATATCCATATATCGTATATCGATATCCATATCCATTTCATATATCGATATCCATCCATATCCATATCGATATCCATATCGATATATATCCATATCGATATCCGATATCCATATCGATATCGATATCCATATCGATATCCATATCGATATCCATATCGATATCCATATCGATATCCATATCGATATCCGATATCCATATCCATATCGATATCCATATCGATATCCATATCGATATCCTATATCGATATCCATATCGATATCCATATCGATATATCGATATCCATATCGATATCCATATCGATATCCATATCGATATCCATATCGATATCCATATCGATATCCATATCGATATCCATATCGATATCCATATCGATATCCATATCGATATCCATATCGATATCCATATCGATATCCATATCGATATCCATATCGATATCCATATCGATATCCATATCGATATATCATATCGATATCCATATCGATATCCATATCGATATCCATATCGATATCCATATCGATATCCATATCGATATCCATATCGATATCCATATCGATATCCATATCGATATCCATATCGATATCCATATCGATATCCATATCGATATCCATATCGATATCCATATCGATATCCATATCGATATCCATATCGATATCCATATCGATATCCATATCGATACCCATATCGATATCCGATATCGATATCCATATCGATATCCATATCGATATCCATATCGATATCCATATCGATATCCATATCGATATATCCATATCGATATCCATATCGATATCCATATCGATATCCATATCGATATCCATATCGATATCGATATCCATATCGATATCCATATCGATATCCATATCGATATCCATATCGATATCCATATCGATATCCATATCGATATCCATATCGATATCCATATCGATATCGATATCCATATCGATATCCATATCGATATCCATATCGATATCCATATCGATATCCATATCGATATCCATATCGATATCCATATCGATATCCATATCGATATCCATATCGATATCCATATCGATATCCATATCGATATCCATATCGATATCCATATCGATATCCATATCGATATCCATATCGATATCCATATCGATATCCATATCGATATCCATATCGATATCCTATCGATATCCATATCGATATCCATATCGATATCCATATCGATATCCATATCGATATCCATATGGATATCGATATCCATATCGATATCCATATCGATATCCATATCGATATCCATATCGATATCCATATCGATATCCATATCGATATCCATATCGATATCCATATCGATATCCATATCGATATCCATATCGTATCGATATCGATATCCATATCGATATCCATATCGATATCCATATCGATATCCATATCGATATCCATATCGATATCCATATCGATATCCATATCGATATCCATATCGATATCCATATCGATATCCATATCGATATCCATATCGATATCCATATCGATATCCATATCGATATCCATATCGATATCGATATCGATATCGATATGGATATCCATATCGATATCGATATCGATATCCATATCGATATCGATATCGATATCGATATCGATATCGATATGGATATCGATATGGATATCGATATGGATATCGATATGGATATCGATATGGATATCGATATGGATATCGATATGGATATCGATATGGATATCGATATGGATATCGATATGGATATCGATATCGATATCGATATGCATATCGATATGGATATCGATATGGATATCGATATGGATATCGATATGGATATCGATATGGATATCCATATGGATATCGATATGGATATCGATATGGATATGGATATCGATATCGATATCGATATGGATATCGATATGGATATCGATATGGATATCGATATGGATATCGATATGGATATCGATATGGATATCGATATGGATATCGATATGGATATCGATATGGATATCGATATCGGATATCGATATCGATATGGATATCGATATCGATATCGATATCATATCGATATGGATATCGATATGGATATCGATATGGATATCGATATGGATATCGATATGGATATCGATATGGATATCGATATGGATATCGATATGGATATCGATATGGATATCGATATGGATATCGATATGGATATCGATATGGATATCGATATGGATATCGATATCGATATCGATATCGATATCGATATGGATATCGATATGGATATCGATATGGATATCGATATGGATATCGATATGGATATCGATATGGATATCGATATGGATATCGATATGGATATCGATATGGATATCGATATGGATATCGATATGGATATCGATATGGATATCGATATGGATATCGATATGGATATCGATATGGATATCGATATGGATATCGATATGGATATCGATATCGATATCGATATGGATATCGATATGGATATCGATATGGATATCGATATGGATATCGATATGGATATCGATATGGATATCGATATGGATATCGATATGGATATCGATATGGATATCGATATGGATATCGATATGGATATCGATATGGATATCGATATGGATATCGATATGGATATCGATATGGATATCGATATGGATATCGATATGGATATCGATATCGATATCGATATGGATATCGATATGGATATCGATATGGATATCGATATGGATATCGATATGGATATCGATATGGATATCGATATGGATATCGATATGGATATCGATATGGATATCGATATGGATATCGATATGGATATCGATATCGATATGGATATCGATATGGATATCGATATGGATATCGATATCGATATGGATATCGATATGGATATCGATATGGATATCGAATATCGATATGGATATCGATATGGATATCGATATGGATATCGATATGGATATCGATATGGATATCGATATGGATATCGATATGGATATCGATATGGATATCGATATGGATATCGATATGGATATCGATATGGATATCGATATGGATATCGATATGGATATCGATATGGATATCGATATGGATATCGATATGGATATCGATATGGATATCGATATGGATATCGATATGGATATCGATATGGATATCGATATGGATATAGATATCGATATGGATATCGATATGATCGATATGGATATCGATATGGATATCGATATGGATATGGATATCGATATGGATATCGATATGGATATCGATATGGATATCGATATGGATATCGATATGGATATCGATATGGATATCGATATGGATATCGATATGGATATCGATATGGATATCGATATGGATATCGATATGGATATCGATATGGATATCGATATGGATATCGATATGGATATCGATATGGATATCGATATGGATATCGATATGGATATCGATATGGATATCGATATGGATATCGATATGGATATCGATATGGATATCGATATGGATATCGACTATGGATATCGATATCGATATGGATATCGATATCGATATGGATATCGATATGGATATCGATATGGATATCGATATGGATATCGATATGGATATCGATATGGATATCGATATGGATATCGATATGGATATCGATATGGATATCGATATGGATATCGATATGGATATCGATATGGATATCGATATGGATATCGATATGAATATCGATATGGATATCGATATGGATATCGATATGGATATCGATATGGATATCGATATGGATATCGATATGGATATCGATATGGATATCGATATGGATATCGATATGGATATCGATATGGATATCGATATGGATATCGATATGGATATCGATATGGATATCGATATGGATATCGATATGGATATCGATATGGATATCGATATGGATATCGATATGGATATCGATATGGATATCGATATGGATATCGATATGGATATCGATATGGATATCGATATGGATATCGATATGGATATCGATATGGATATCGATATGGATATCGATATGGATATCGATATGGATATCGATATGGATATCGATATGGATATCGATATGGATATCGATATGGATATCGATATGGATATCGATATGGATATCGATATGGATATCGATATGGATATCGATATGGATATCGATATGGATATCGATATGGATATCGATATGGATATCGATATGCATATCGATATGGATATCGATATGGATATCGATATGGATATCGATATGGATATCGATATGGATATCGATATGGATATCGATATGGATATCGATATGGATATCGATATGGATATCGATATGGATATCGATATGGATATCGATATGGATATCGATATGGATATCGATATGGATATCGATATGGATATCGATATCGATATCGATATGGATATCGATATGGATATCGATATGGATATCGATATGGATATCGATATGGATATCGATATGGATATCGATATGGATATCGATATGGATATCGATATGGATATCGATATGGATATCGATATGGATATCGATATGGATATCGATATAATTTCGATATCGATATGGATATCGATATGGATATCGATATGGATATCGATATGGATATCGATATGGATATCGATATCGATATCGATATGGATATCGATATGGATATCGATATGGATATCGATATCGATATCGATATGGATATCGATATGGATATCGGATATGGATATCGGATATGGATATCGATATGGATATCGATATGGATATCGATATGGATATCGATATGGATATCGATATGGATATCGATATGGATATCGATATGGATATCGATATAGGTATCGATATGGATATCGATATGGATATCGATATGGATATCGATATGGATATCGATATGGATATCGATATGGATATCGATATGGATATCGATATGGATATCGACACAGGATATCGACATGGATATCGGCTATGGATATCGATATGGATATCGATATGGATAACGATATGGATATCGATATGGACCATCGATATGGTTATCGATATGGATATCGGCTATGGATATCGATATGGATATCGACTATGGATATCGATATGGATATCGATATGGATATCGATATGGATCTCGATATGAAAATCGATATGGATATCGATATGGATATCGATATGGATATCCATATGGGATATCGATATGGATATCCATATGGATATCGATATGGGATATCGATATAGATA
>JAEIGI010000217.1:0-41120 GCA_018903615.1 Drosophila neocordata
GATATCTATATATCTATATCTATATCTATATGTATATCTATATATATATCTATTATATCTATATCTATATGTATATCGATATCTATATCTATATCGATATCGATATCTATATCTATATCTATATCATTGTTATCTATATCGATATCTATATCTATATGGATATCTATATCTATATCTATATGTATATCTATATCGATATCTATATCTATATCTATATCGATATCTATATCTATGATATATATCGATATCTATATGATATCTATATCTATATCGATATCGATATCTATATCTATATCGATATCCATATCGATATGTATATCGATATGATATCGATATCTATATATCGATATCGATATCGATATCGATATCTATATCTATATCCATGGATATCTATATCTGGATATCGATATGGATATCATGATATCTATATCGATATCGATATCTATATCTATATCGATATCGATATCTATATCGATATCTATATCGATGATATCTATATCTATATCTATATGTATATCTATATCGATATCGATATCGATATCTATATCGATATCTATATGGATATCGATATCGATATCGATATGGATATCTGATATCGATATCGATATCGATATCGATATCGATATCGATATCGATATCGATATGGATATCGATATCGATATTCGATATGGATATCGATATATCGATATCGATATCGATATCGATATCCATATCGATATGGATATCGATATCGATATCGATATCGATATACGATATGGATATCCATATGGATATCGATATGGCGATATCGATATCATATATGCGATATCGATATATCGATATGGATATCGATATGGATATCGATACTATATAGATATTATCTGGATATCGATAGTATTGATATCGATAACTATATCGAGGATATCTATTTCGATATCCATATCGATATCCATATCGAAATCCACATTGATATCCATATCGATATACATATCGACATCCATATCGATATCCATATCGATATCCATATCGATATCCATAGCGATATCCATATCGATATCCATATCGATATGCATCTCCATATACATATCGGGTTCCATATCGATATCCATATGGATATCCATATCGATTACTCTATCGATATTCATATCTATATACATAACAATATACAAATCGATATCCATATCTAATCGATATAGATATACATATAGATACCCGTATCGTTATCCATATCGAAATCCACATCTATATCCATATCGAAATCCTCATAGATATCCATATCGAAATCCATATCGATATCCATATCGATATCCATATCGATTACTCTTTCGATATCCATATCGATTACTCTATCGATATTCATATCTATATACATAACAATATACATATCGATATCCATATCTAATCCATGTAGATAACCATATCGTTATCCATATTAAAATCCTCATCCTCATCGATATCCATATCGATATCCATATCGCTATCCATATCGAAATCCACATAGATATCGATATCGATATGGATCTATATTTATCCATATCGATTCCGTATCGATATCCATATAGATATGCATATCGCAATAAAAATCAAAATCTATATCGATATCCATATCCATATCGATGTGCATTTCGATATCCATATTGATATCTATATCGATATCCATATCGATATCCATATCGATATCCATATTGATATCCATATAGATATCCATATTGATATCCATATCCATATCCATATCGATATCCATATCCATATCCACATCGATATCCATATCGATATCCATATCGATATCCATTTCGATATCCATTTCGATATCCATATCCAATCGATATACATATCAATAACCATATCGATATCCATATCGATATCAATTTTAATATGCATATTGATTCATATCAATATCCATATCGATATTCATATCAATATCCATATCGAAATTCATATCGATATGGAAATCGATATGCATATCGATATCCATATCCATATCGATGTGCATATCGATATCCATATCGATGTGCATATCGATATAAATATCGATGTGCATATCGATATCCATATCGATATCCATATCGATATTCATATCGATATCCATATCGATATCCATATCGATATCCATATCGATATCCATATCGATATCCATATCGATATCCATATCGATATCCATATCGATATCCATATCAATATCCATATCGATATCCATAACGATATCAATTTTAATATCCATATCGATTCATATCAATATCCATATCGATATTCATATCAATATCCATATCGATATTCATATCAATATTCATATCGATATTCATATCGATATGCAAATCAATATGCATATCGATATCCATATCCATATCAATGTGCATATCGATATCCATATTGATATCCATATCGATATCCATATCGATATCCATATCGATATCCATATCGATATCCATATCGATATCCATATCGATATCCATATCGATATCCATATCGATATCCATATCGATATCGATATCGATATCCATTTCGATATCCATATCGATATCCATATCGATATCCATATCGATATCCATATCGATATCCATATCGATATCCATATCGATATCCATATCGATATCCATATCGATATCCATATCGATATCCATATCGATATCCACATCGATATCCATATCGATATGCATTTTGATATCCATATCGATATCCATATCCATATCGATATCCATATCGATATCCATATCGATATCCATATCGATATCCATATCGATATCCATATCGATATCCATATCGATATCCATATCGATATCCATATCGATATCCATATCGATATCCACATCGATATCGATATCCATATCGATATCCATATCGATATCCATTTCGATATCCATATCGATATCCATATCGAGATCCATATCGATATCCATATCGATATCCATATCGATATCCATATTGATATACATATCGATATCCATGTCGATATCCATATTGATATCCATACCAATATCAATATCCATATCGATATCCATTTTGATATCCATTTTGATATCCATTTTGATATCCATTTTGATATCCATATGGATCCATATCGATTACTATATCGATATTCATATTTATACACATAAGATTATCCACGTTGATATCCATATCGATATCCATATCATTATCCATATGGATATCCATATCGATATCCATATCGATATACATATCGATATCCATATCGATATCAATTTTAATATCCATATCGATTAATATCAATATCCATATCGATATTCATATCAATATCCATATCGATATTCATATCGATATCCATATCGATATCCATATCGATATCCATATCGATATCCATATCGATATCCATATCGATATCCATATCGATATCCATATCGATATCCATATCGATATCCATATCGATATCCATATCGATATCCATATCGATATCCATATCGATATCCATATCGATATCCATATCGATATTCATATCGATATCCATATCGATGTTCATATCGATATCCATACCGATATAGATATCGATATCCATATCGATATCCATATCGATATCCGTATCGATATCCATTTCCATATCCATATCCAATTCCATAGCGATATCCAAATCGATATGAATATCAATATCTATATGGATATCCATATCGATTACTATATCAATTACTATATCGATTACTATATAGATTAGTATATCGATTACTATATCGATAACTATATCGATTACTATTTCGATATCCAAAACACCAGCCATATCGAAATCCACATTGATATCCATATCGATATACATATCGACATCCATATCGATATCCATATCGATATCCATATCGATATCCATAGCGATATCCATATCGATATCCATATCGATATGCATCTCCATATACATATCGGGTCCAAATCGATATCCATATGGATATCCATATCGATTACTCTATCGATATTCTTATCTATATACATAACAATATACAAATCGATATCCATATCTAATCCATATAGATATACATATAGATACCCATATCGTTATCCATATCGAAATCCACATCTATATCCATATCGAAATCCTCATAGATATCCATATCGAAATCCATATCGATATCCATATCGATATCCATATCGATATCCATATCGATTACTCTATCGATATTCATATCTATATGCATAACAATATACAAATCGATATCCATATCTAATCCATGTAGATATACATATAGATACCCATATCGTTATCCATATCGAAATCCACATCTATATCCATATCGAAATCCTCATAGATATCCATATCGAAATCCATATCGATATCCATATCGATATCCATATCGATTACTCTATCGATATTCATATCTATATACATAACAATATACATATCGATATTCATATCTAATCCATGTAGATAACCATATCGTTATCCATATTAAAATCCTCATCCTCATCGATATCCATATCGATATCCATATCGCTATCCATATCGAAATCCACATAGATATCGATATGGATATATATTTATCCATATCGATTCCGTATCGATATCCATATAGATATGCATATCGCTATCCAAATCAAAATCTATATCGATATCCATATCCATATCGATGTGCATTTTTATATCCATATTGATATCTATATCGATATCCATATCGATATCCATATCGATATCCATATTGATATCCATATAGATATCCATATCGATATCCATATCCACATCGATATCCATATCGATATCCATATCGATATCCATATCCATATCGATATCCATATCGATATCCACATCGATATCCATATCGATATCCATATCGATATCCATTTCGATATCCATTTCGATATCCATATCCAATCGATATCCATATCGATATCCATATCGATATCCATATCGATATCCATATCAATATCCATATCGATATCCATATCGATATCAATTTTAATATGCATATTGATTCATATCAATATCCATATCGATATTCATATCAATATCCATATCGAAATTCATATCGATATGGAAATGGATATGCATATCGATATCCATATCCATATCGATGTGAATATCGATATCCATATCGAAATCCATATCGAAATTCATATCGATATCCATATCGATATCCATATCGATATCCATATCGATATCCATATCAATATCCATATCGATATCCATATCGATATCAATTTTAATATCCATATCGATTCATATCAATATCTATATCGATATTCATATCAATATCCATATCGATATTCATATCAATATCCATATCGATATTCATATCGATATGCAAATCAATATGCATATCAATATCCATATCCATATCAATGTGCATATCGATATCCATATTGATATCCATATCGATATCCATATCGATATCCATATCGATATCCATATCGATATCCATATAGATATCCATATCGATATCCATATCGATATCCATATCGATATCCATATCCACATCGATATCCATATCGATATCCATATCGATATACATATCGATATCCATATCGATATCCATATCGATATCCATATCGATATCCATATCGACATCCATATCGATATCCATATCGACATCCATATCGATATCCACATCGATATCCATATCGATATGCATATTGATATCCATATCAATATCCATATCGATATGCTTATCGATATCCATATCGATATCTATCTCTATATCCATATCGACTTCCATAGCGATATCCATATCGATATCCATATCGATATCCAAATCGATATCCATATCGATATCCACATCGATATCCATATCGATATCTATATCCATATACACATCATTATCCGTTTAGATATCCTTATCGATATCAATATCGAGATCCATATCGATATCCACATTGATATCCATATCGATATCCACATCGATATCCATATCGATATCCATATTGATATACATATCGATATCCATGTCGATATCCATATTGATATCCATACCAATATCAATATCCATATCGATATCCATTTTGATATCCATTTTGATATCCATTTTGATAACCATATGGATCCATATCGATTACAATATCCATATTCATATTTATACACATAACATTATCCAAATCGCCAGCCATATCGAAATCCACATTGATATCCATATCAATATACATATCGTTATCCATATGGATATCCATATCGATATCCATATCGATATACATATCGATATCCATATCGATATACATATTGATCCATATCGATATCCATATCGATATCCATATCGATATCCATATTGATATCCATATCCATATCGATATACATATCGATATCCATATCGATATCCATATCGATATCCATATCGATATCCACATCGATATCCATATCGATATCTATATCCATATGCACATCATTATCCATTTCGATATCCTTATCGATATCAATATCGAGATCCATATCGATATCCACATCGATATCCATATCGATATCCATATTGATATACATATCGATATCCATGTCGATATCCATATTGAAATCCATACCAACATCAATATCCATATCGATATCCATTTTGATATCCATTTTGATATCCATATGGATCCATATCGATTACTATATCGATATTCATATTTATACACATAACATTATCCACATTGATATCCATATCGATATCCATATCGTTATCCATATCGATATCCATATCGATATACATATCGATATCTATATCGATATCAATTTTAATATCCATATCGATTCATATCAATATAAATATCGATATTCATATCAATATTAATATCGATATTTATATCGATATGCAAATCGATATGCATATCGATATCCATATCCATATCGATGTGCATATCTATATCCATATTGATATCCATATCGATATCCATATCGATATCCATATCGCTATCCATATCGAAATCCACATCGATATCCATATCGATATCTATATCCATATGCACATCGTTATCCATTTCGATATCCTTATCGATATCCATATCGAGATCCATATCGATATTCATATCGATATCCATATCGACATCCATATCGATATCCATGTCGATATCCATATTGATATCCATAGCAATATCAATATCCATATCGATATCCATTTTGATATCCATATCGATTACTATATCGATATTCATATTTATACACATAACATTATCCAAATCGCCAGCCATATCGAAATCCACATTGATATCCATATCAATATCCATATCGTTATCCATATGGATATACATATCCATATCCATATCGATATACATATCGATATCCATATCGATATACATATCGATATCCATATCGATATACATATTGATCCATATCGATATCCATATCGATATCCATATCGATATCCATATCGATATCCATATTGATATCCATATCCATATCGATATACATATAGATATCCATATCGATATCCATATCGATATCCATTTCGATATCCATATCGATATCCATATCGTTATCAATGTCGATATCTATATCGATATCCATATCGATATCTATATCCATATCGATATCTATATCGATATCCATATCGATATCAATGTCGATATCTATATCGATATCCATATCGATATCTATATCTATATCCATATCGATACCCATATCGATATCCATATCGATATCCATATCGATATCCATATCGATATCCATATCGATATCCATATCGATATCCATATCGATATCCATATCGATATTCATATCGATATTCATATCGATATCCATATCGATATTCATATCGATATCCATACCGATATAGATATCGATATCCATATCGATATCCTTATCGATATCCATATCGATATCCATATCGATATCCATAGCGATATCCATATCGATATCTATATCGATATCCATATCGATATCTATAGCGATATCCATATCGATATCCATATCGATATCCATATCGAATTCCATATCGATATACATATTATGTATATATGTCGATATCCATATCGATATACATATTGATCCATATCGATATCCATATCGATATCCATATCGATATCCATATTGATATCCATATCCATATCGATATACATATCGATATCCATATCGATATCCATATCGATATCCATTTCGATATCCATATCGATATCCATATCGTTATCAATGTCGATATCTATATCGATATCCATATCGATATTCATATCGATATCCATACCGATATAGATATCGATATCCATATCGATATCCTTATCGATATCCATATCGATATCCACATCGATATCCATATCGATATCTATATCCATATGCACATCGTTATCCATTTCGATATCCTTATCGATATCCATATCGAGATCCATATCGATATTCATATCGATATCCATATCGACATCCATATCGATATCCATGTCGATATCCATATTGATATACATAGCAATATCAATATCCATATTGATATCCATTTTGATAGCCATATCCAAATCGATATGAATATCAATATCTATATCAATATCAATATATATATAGATTAGTATATCGATTACTATATCGATAACTATATCGATTACTATTTCGATATCCAAAACGCCAGCCATATCGAAATAGACATTGATATCCATATCGATATACATATCGATATCCATATCGATATCCATATCGATATCCATATCGATATCCATATCGATATCCATATCGATATACATATCGATATCCATTATAAGGAAGTTTTCCCGGCCGGGGTACATCTCCCAGTCCCCCAGGGCCTTTCCTACACAGAAAATTTATGTAAGAAACCCGGACTTGATGACGGAGGAAAGGGAGCATAGCCATATCCACAGTTGGCTTGCTCTAATCGGTGATTGCTTTAACTATACCTAACAAGGGAGGGAAAAAGGAAAGGAGTAGGGTGATCGACTTCTACTAAACGATTAACAAATACAAGGGAAGGGTATCAAGCCGACTAGGGTGTCACCCGGACATCGGCTTGAGAAACAAACACGTTGGGATTAGCCCAGGCAATTCAACTAGGTCAAGTAGGGTGTCACCCGGACCTTGGCCTGTTTGAATTATCCAGTTGCGAGTCGTTGGATAATTCCTATTATTTAAGTCAACTAGGGTGTTACCCGGACATTGGCTTAAATAAAATAGGAATTATCCAGAATCGCTACAAGTACAAACAAACTACTAATGGCCCAAGAATCTTCATCAGATCAATTAGGGTGTCACCCGGACATTGGTCTGATAAAGTTCCTAGTCGGGTAGCACTAGACAAATCATATTATCTTAGTCAATTAGGGTGTCACCCGGACATTGACTAAGATTAATATGATTTACATGGCTCCCTACATAAAATACAAATACTACAAAACATACACTACATGCAAGTACAGTACGTGGACATTTAGATAATCGAGGGAATTAAAATGACGGGATGTAATGTTGAGGATAAATCATTGAGACTGTTTTAAAATTCGGGGTCAAACATTATAAATTTTATTAATGTCCCTCGGACCTAAACACTACTTATCTCTAACCTGATATTGATTTACCACACTTGACCTAATAATCTGGGGGGAGGTAGCCCTGTTGGCCACTGATTGGACTCACCCGCTGTACACACCCTTGTTTAGCTCTGTTTCCAATGATTGTGCTTAATTTGACGTCTCTATGGTCTTCTGGATTACCGAAAAAGGTATTTTGCGATTATTATATTAGCTGTAGGGGACACTTTAGTTCTGCTCAATATGTTTATCCACGCACTGCACTTTATTTGTTTTCAACTTGTCTGTTGCTCGGTCCTAGCTCAACTGATCTGTCGTTTTAATTTTCGACAGCCCTTGGCCTTTGATTTTGGTCGCTGACGCCGGCAGCGACCAATCAAAAATTGCCAACACATTTTGGCGATGACGCGATCGATGCATTTACCGTAACGCATGCGTAGCTTGGGCCTCTTGAAGTTTCTAGAACAAAAGAAACTGCGCAATATCTCTGTCGTCTTCATTCGCAAGTCCCGTTGCAATTCCTATTGCTACATACATATATATGGCGTGACATGCGTATATATGTATGCATAGAAACATACATATATATATGGCGTGATATACGTATATATGTATGTAAGCAATAGAAACTGCGCAGTAGCAACCGGCGACTTTTAGGCAAGTCCCGTTGCATTGCTTGTTTCATTTCTTTGGTGGCCCGATGTATGTGTATGTATGTGTGTGTGTACTGGCGGTGGTGGCGATTCAGAGATGCTCTAAGGGAACTAGTTCTACTAATAAAAATACTATCAACAAGTCAGAGAATAAACTTATAATGACTTCATGAACTTAATACTAATTAAACTAGAGATAATAATAAGGAAATGAATATATATATATCCCCTTCATTGGGGCGAAGCTTTGAAAAGTGCTTCGTCACACCCCCCCTTTACTTCGGGTGGGCTGGACGAAGAAATGACACGGTGACGCGCTGTGATGGGTTGACGTGTACCTTGTACACCATCCCGGCTACTTCATGTAGAA
Organism: Drosophila neocordata; assembly: GCA_018903615.1. Classification (NCBI taxonomy): domain Eukaryota; kingdom Metazoa; phylum Arthropoda; class Insecta; order Diptera; family Drosophilidae; genus Drosophila; species Drosophila neocordata. The sequence continues at coordinate 10,357 of JAEIGI010000217.1, forward strand.
ATCGGGTATCTTTATCCCGCCGTCCTCGCTTCTGGACTTCGGTGATCAATTCTTCAGGGACTGTGTCTGCTATTCGTTTAGTTCTCCATCCTTCTGGTACAGGTTGCCAATTGACTACGGACTCGTTCAATGGGGGTGAATCAGGGGTATCCACTACTATCGGAAAGACAGGTGAGGAAGGTGGCGAAATGTCCTCAAAATCGGGGTAAGGTGCCAGTGGACGGGGTGGCTCGGAAATGGTCTCGTCAGATTCTTGGTCACTCATTGGATCGTAGGTATCGGGGTGACCTTCCATGCTGATGTGAATGTCGGGAATCGGTGGTACCCAGATTTCTCCCGTCTCGGGATCGACGATGGCATGGCGGGACGGACTTCCACCTGGAGGACTGTAGGGCGACGGAGAGCGGTAACAGGGTGATAACATCCTTGGGTCTGGGGATGGAGACTGCATCGGCGAGTTCACCGGGGATCTTGGTGGGTAAGGCGGCGTTGCTCTGTCTTCATCGTTTGCTTGATCTTGAACTTTAGGTGAAGGACTCCATCCTCTGTAGTTGGCGAATTTGCCTGGGTCGAAGCAGGCAAGATCTGCTAGCTCGAGGTGAAACCCAAGTACCTGTACCGATTGTATTGTCGGTCTCTCGGGGGGCGTCTACTAGCTGGAAACAGTTGTATGTCTCTGCCTCAGTGGGCTCGTGTAGGGCTACAGGTGCGGAAGGATCGCTCGACGAGGGCTGCATGGGTTGGTCCAACCGTGGGGTGGGCTCGCGTTGCGACTCAGGGTTAGCGAACTCCGCCTCCCAGGTTGACACCAACTGCCTGATGATGGCTACGATTTCGTCGACGCTGTAGATTGGCGTTGCCATGCTGCTGTGAAAAATATACATTGAATACTCTGACTTGTGATACCCTATCGTTGATACCCTATTACCCTATCAGTGTGGTTTACAAAGGGCGAAAAATATCTTAAAAATAAAAATTACATGCTAACTTAAATTAACCATGAGCGTTGTTCATGATTACTCTTGCCTGTTGGCGCGAAGCGCCCTCGGGTTACGTTGCAGAGATTCCCCCTTAGGGGAACAGGGACGTTGGGAGAGCACACTCTCCATCAAGTGGCCCCTGTGAGTTGACTCATCTCTGGTATGGTAGCTTCTTCTGATTCATAGGGATGTCTGCTGGGCCTCTGTTGGTTGCAATGGTTTGAAGTCATCTATGCTTGCTGTGCGTCGTTGTCTTCCATGGGCTTCTTCTGATTCATGGGGATGTCTGCTGGGCCTCTGTTTGTTGCAATGGTTTGAGGTCATCTATGCTTGCTGTGCGTCGTTGTCTGCCATGGGCTTCTTGTAGGCGGACTATGTTTCTGGAAATAAACTTGATTACTTTGTAGGGCCCGTCAAACTTCGGGGCCAGTTTGGCTGCAAAGCCTTCTGCGGCTTTAGACAAATGGTGTTGTCTAAGTAAGACCAGATCGCCAACGGCTGGTCTCCATTCTCGGCGTCGTAGGTTATAGTGCCGGCTTTGGTCTAATGATGCCTGCTGCATGTTGGTCTGGGCCAATTTGAATACGTCGGCCATGCGTTGTGCTCGGGATTCGGGTGACCATGGCGGTGTTCCTAGACCAGGGGTAGCTTCATCGTACAATGCTCCAGGAATACGTGGTTCTCTTCCCAACACTAGGAAGGCTGGGGTGAATCCTGTAGAATCACATACGCTTGAGTTGATAGCTAATGTGAATTCGGGGAGTAGTTGATCCCAATTGCTCTGGTCTTCTCCTTGGTATTGAGCTATCATCGTCTTGATAGTTCGATTCGCTCTTTCCGTGGGGTTCTGCCGTGGGGTATACGGCGCGGTGTACTGAAGTTCTACTCCAGCTCTGTTGCAAAGTTCTTTGAATGATTTACTGGTGAATTGCGTTCCATTGTCGCAGACGAGGGTACGTGGAGTTCCGAATCGTGCTATGATTCTTTCTCGGAAAGCCTTTTCCAATGCAGTAGTGGTAGCTTTACGCAAAGGTATGAGCTCCACCCATCTACTGTAGGCATCTAGAAAGACTAACAAGACTGTGTTACCTTGTTTCGACCGGGGTAGAGGGCCGACAAAATCCGTGCATACTATGCTAAATGGTTCCTTGACTTGGCGGGTGAACATCTTTCCTGCTGGTTTTGTTTGAGCTACTTTGTATCGTTGGCATTGTATGCAGCTGCGAACATGACGTGTGACGTCACGGAAGAATCCAGGCCAATAGTATTTCTGGGCTATTCTGATTATTGTTTTCCTGATTCCTAAATGTCCTGCTGTGGGTTCATTGTGGCATTCCTGTAGTACTCGTTCTCGGTTTTCCTTTGGTACACATAGCTTCCATGGAATGGGGTCATCTTCTTCTGGGTGGTGATCTCTCCTACGGTAGAGTTGATCACCTTCGTATCGGTAGTCGGGAAACTGGTCAGGTTGTTCATCGATTTGGCGTTTGATTTTACGCCACCATGTACACTTTGGCAGGGTATCCTGTATGCTGTTTAACACCTCTAAGGGCTGTCGAGAGAGGGCGTCTGCTACTATGTTTAGCTTCCCTCGGCGGTACTGGATGTCGAACTCGTATTGTTGTAGTTCGAGGGCCCAACGAGCGATGCGTCCTGTTGGATTATCTATGGAGTTGAGCCATTTAAGGGCCTGATGATCCGTGATAACTTCGAATCGGTAGCCTTCTAAATAGCAGCGCATCTTGCGTATTGCCCAGACGATGGCGAGGCACTCTTTCTCAGTTGCTGAGTAGTTTTCCTCGGGAGCAAGTAGTCGTCGGCTGGCATACGCTATTACTCGTTCTGTACCTTCTTGATATTGGGTCAAGACTGCACCCAATCCATAATCGCTGGCATCGGTCTGTAAATAGAACTTGGAATTAAAATCAGGACAAGCTAATATGGGAGCAGAAGTTAGTCGAGATTTCAGCTCTTCAAATGCGGCTTGTTGTTCACGATCCCAATTCCACTTGGCATTCTTTTTCAGCAATTTAGTGATAGGCTGAACGACGTTGGAGAACTCTGGAACGAAGCGGCGATACCAGGAGGCGATGCCTAGGCATCGGCGAAGCTGGCGTACATTGGTAGGGGGTGATAGCTCGCGCACTGCGGCTACCTTTTCAGGATCCGTGTGAATCCCTTGTTCACTGATAACATGTCCGAGGAATTGTATCCTGCGCTTGAAGAACCTGCATTTTGCTTGGTTTATACGCAAGTTAGCTTCTCGTAGCCTGCGAAAAACTTCTCGTAGATGCGTCATGTGTTCCTCCAGTGTGCTGCCTACAACGATGATGTCGTCTAGGTAGGCGAAAGCAAAAGGATCCATTTCGGGGCCTATTACGCTATCCAAAGCGCGTTGAAATGTGGCGGCTGCTGAATGTAGTCCAAATGGCATAACTTTCCATTGAAACAGCCCACGACCGGGGACTGTGAAAGCTGTGCATTCGCGACTGGATCTGGCCAATGGGATTTGCCAGTATCCGCTCTTGAGGTCCAATGTGGAGATGAACTTCGCGTGCCGAAGTTTCTCTAATATATGATTAATCCTGGGTAGAGGGTAGGCATCTCGTATAGATTGGGCATTGAGTTGCCTGAAATCTATACACATGCGCATGTCACCAGTTTTCTTACCCACTAATACGATGGGTGCGCTGTGAGGACTCTTCGATGGTTCGATTCGGCGTTCTAATAGTAACTGGTCTACTGTGTCATTAATGATCTTCTGCTGTGCTGGATTACGGGGGTAGTATCTCTGCTTAATGGGACGGTCGTCCTTCATTGTGATAACATGCTCGGCTATGTGGGTGACACCTTTTAAAGTGTCGAATTTAGGCAGCTCTTGTGCCAAAAATTCTTCTATAAGTTGAGTTGAGCTAGGGTCTTCGATCGGGGATGGGGATTCATGCATTGCTGGTTCACTTGGTACATTGGTGGGCAAAATGTCCATGTTCGCTGCAATTCCTGCAGGCGCGTTGCGTATCTACACGTGTGTCCGTTGACGTTAGATCTGTTGGCTTGGCGTCCAGCCCCAGGCTGATAGGTGGGCTTGTTGTTAATCCTGTTCTTGCGTGGCTCAGCTCGGGGTACATCTAAGAATTGTTGAACCTGGTTGTCGTAGGCAGAGGACATATTGACCTGGGAATTAAAAGAATTTGTAAAACTTGTGGAACTTTGGCTTCGTATGACCTCATAGTTGACGATTAACCGTGTTAGCTCCGTTAAATCGTGAAAATCTCTACGACGAGTGTACAGCTGGTACTCGGGATGTAGATTGTCATAGATGCGTTCCAATTCTTGTGGTCCGGTATAATTGGCTCTTCGCATCATGAGACGAAGCTCGACCAAATATTGTTTAAATGGTTCATCTGTGCGTTGTTTTCTTGTTCGAATAGCATCCTCCAGTTTTTCGAAGTATCGGGGTGGCAAGAAAAATTCCAGAAATCCTTGCTTGAAGCTCAGCCAGGATGATTCTAGTAATCCGCTTGTTTGCCACCATCCTTCGGCTCGGCCGGATAAAATAATTGACATCATTCTTGGTAATGACTCAGTATGGATGCGATATGTGGCCGCACGTGTTTCCAATTTTTCCAATTTTTCCAGAAGCTAATGCCCCATTTGGACACTTTATCTGCTATGGTCGATGGGCTGAGGTTTTCCGTGGTTCGTAATGTAGTTGAAATGCCTGCTGTGGTTGCCTGTGGTGGATATGCGGGTGCTGGTGAAGCTCTTCTGTCAATGTCCTGATTCCTGGGTATCTCGATCTCAATTGCATGCTCGGTGCACCTTGCGGGAGATACAGAACGTGATCGTGGTTTAATATCCAGGCTCTTGTCGATGGTTGCCGTCTGTCCATAGTGGGCTTCTAATTCTGCTAGGCGTGCAAGTACGTCTGGTTTATGGTCTTCTCTGGAGGCAAAACTGGAAAATCGGCTGCGCATTTCTTCCACGGTGCCGCCTTGTGTTAATCCAAATTCCGTAAAGAAATTTTCTAGTTCAGCTTTTCGGCGATACGTGATCCATTTGACACCCATGTTGCTAGAGTATCCAAATAGAACGTTGCTGAAATTGAACAATTAATTAAACAGGCGGTGTTTAATTTTAATAAATGACAAATATTGCCACTGGTTAAATATCCTGTGTATCCTTGATAACTTGTTGACTATGCGTAGGTTTCTTGACTCGGGGTGTCCTTGAGGACTGATGACTAAGTATTCTCGGTTGGTTTGTTATATCGTTGATTGATCCTGGTTGACTTTGTGTATCGTTGATTAATCCTGGTTGCCTTTGTGTATCGTTGATTAATCCTGGTTGACTTTGTGTATCGTTGATTAATCCTAGTTGTCTTTGCGTATCGTTGGTTAATTCTGGTTGGCGATGAATATCGTTGGTTGGTCCTGGTTGACTTTGAATATCGTTGGTTGATCCTTGATTGACTTTGGATATCCTTGTTGATTCTGGTTGGCGATGAATATCCTTGGTTGCTTGTTGACTTTGATCCTTGTTGTTCACTGTTGATTTTATTTAAGGACTCTTGTGTATCCTTGGACTGCCTGCGTTGAAGTCTGCTTAATGAATCCTTGACGGGAGTAGGATCGACTGTTCTGGTCGACGTCTTCCTGGTGACTCCTGGGAGTAGGATTGACTGCTTGCCTTGAGGTCTTCTTGTTGAATGCCTGTACTTCCATCTGCTCCAAATAGAAGTTGCTCTGCTTGTGCCAGAAGCTGCAATTATTCTTATAGTTATTAATTGCAGTTTCTTTTATTTTAATGTTCGCCGTTACTGCTATGCTTTGTACATTGGTAATGTGTATAGCGATGCGAAGTCGACCAATAGGAACCAAGCAGGAGACCCCCCCCTTCTGTTCCTCATCAGAAAAATTCAGTGTGGGAGAAGGAGACAAAAAAAAATGCTAGAGTCTTTGGTTGCTATGTGCGGTATATGAATTTTGGTTTTTCTATGATACTTTGCTGTGACTGTACCATCGCATGAATTCGAAACGGGGCTTCGCTGCCGCGTTTTTCTGTTTCTCTTTGACTTGCCTGCAAATTTTAAATTCTAACTGTGCTTGCTAAATGAATTGTCTGTCGATGATTCTGCTGTCTATTTGATCACGATTTGGCTGAGTCTATTAGCTATGTCAATGATTTTGTATTTAGTTCTATCGTTGACTCACTTACAACTAAATTCCTGGGGGTTGATTATACTAAGTACTCTACCGTGACTCTGCTGAGTATGTTAGCTATGACGATGGTTTTGTACTTAGTTCTATCGCTGGCTTGCTTAAAACTAATTTTCTGTCGTTGATTCTACTGGTTACTCTATCTTGACTCTGCTGGGTGACTTAGCTATGTCGGTGATTAGACAGATCTATCGTTGACTTTTTTTAAATTGAATTCTTGCTGGCGGGGCTTTCATGCGGGGTATGTGAACAATGTAATTGACTTATGGTGCACTTGGGATACTCTGTGATTTGCCAGCATGCATATATTAAAACACAATAATAAAAAAAATTAATTTATTTCAAAAATTTCTTTTATATTGCTGAAAGGGAATTTTGTTAGGCATATAGGTTAGCATGATTTGGGTTATGGTGGGTATTTATTCCACACAGATGAAATCCTTTATAAAGAAATTATTTATATATAAAAATGTATATAAAAAATAATATGTCAATCAAGTCTCGGGTCCCTGCTCGGGCGCCATCTGTAAGGAAGTTTTCCCGGCCGGGGTACATCTCCCAGTCTCCCCAGGGCCTTTCCTACACAGAAAATTTATGTAAGAAACCCGGACTTGATGACGGAGGAAAGGGAGCATAGCCATATCCACAGTTGGCTTGCTCTAATCGGTGATTGCTTTAACTATACCTAACAAGGGAGGGAAAAAGGAAAGGAGTAGGGTGATCGACTTCTACTAAACGATTAACAAATACAAGGGAAGGGTATCAAGCCGACTAGGGTGTCACCCGGACATCGGCTTGAGAAACAAACACGTTGGGATTAGCCCAGGCAATTCAACCAGGTCAAGTAGGGTGTCACCCGGACCTTGGCCTGTTTGAATTATCCAGTTGCGAGTCGTTGGATAATTCCTATTATTTAAGTCAACTAGGGTGTTACCCGGACATTGGCTTAAATAAAATAGGAATTATCCAGAATCGCTACAAGTACAAACAAACTACTAATGGCCCAAGAATCTTCATCAGATCAATTAGGGTGTCACCCGGACATTGGTCTGATAAAGTTCCTAGTCGGGTAGCACTAGACAAATCATATTATCTTAGTCAATTAGGGTGTCACCCGGACATTGACTAAGATTAATATGATTTACATGGCTCCCTACATAAAATACAAATACTACAAAACATACACTACATGCAAGTACAGTACGTGGACATTTAGATAATCGAGGGAATTAAAATGACGGGATGTAATGTTGAGGATAAATCATTGAGACTGTTTTAAAATTCGGGGTCAAACATTATAAATTTTATTAATGTCCCTCGGACCTAAACACTACTTATCTCTAACCTGATATTGATTTACCACACTTGACCTAATAATCTGGGGGAGGTAGCCCTGTTGGCCACTGATTGGACTCACCCGCTGTACACACCCTTGTTTAGCTCTGTTTCCAATGATTGTGCTTAATTTGACGTCTCTATGGTCTTCTGGATTACCGAAAAAGGTATTTTGCGATTATTATATTAGCTGTAGGGGACACTTTAGTTCTGCTCAATATGTTTATCCACGCACTGCACTTTATTTGTTTTCAACTTGTCTGTTGCTCGGTCCTAGCTCAACTGATCTGTCGTTTTAATTTTCGACAGCCCTTGGCCTTTGATTTTGGTCGCTGACGCCGGCAGCGACCAATCAAAAATTGCCAACACATTTTGGCGATGACGCGATCGATGCATTTACCGTAACGCATGCGTAGCTTGGGCCTCTAGAAGTTTCTAGAACAAAAGAAACTGCGCAATATCTCTGTCGTCTTCATTCGCAAGTCCCGTTGCAATTCCTATTGCTACATACATATATATGGCGTGACATGCGTATATATGTATGCATAGAAACATACATATATATATGGCGTGATATACGTATATATGTATGTAAGCAATAGAAACTGCGCAGTAGCAACCGGCGACTTTTAGGCAAGTCCCGTTGCATTGCTTGTTTCATTTCTTTGGTGGCCCGATGTATGTGTATGTATGTGTGTGTGTACTGGCGGTGGTGGCGATTCAGAGATGCTCTAAGGGAACTAGTTCTACTAATAAAAATACTATCAACAAGTCAGAGAATAAACTTATAATGACTTCATGAACTTAATACTAATTAAACTAGAGATAATAATAAGGAAATGAATATATATATATCCCCTTCATTGGGGCGAAGCTTTGAAAAGTGCTTCGTCACAATCCATATCGAAATCCTCATAGATATCCATATCGATATCCATATCGATATCCATTTCGATATCCATATCGATATCCATATCGATATCCATATCAATTATTTTTTCAAATTTAAAATTTAAAAAAAAAAAAAAAAAAAAAAACCAAACCAAAAAACACATTGATATCCATATCGATATCCATATCGATATACATATCGATATCCATATCGATATACATATTATGTATATATGTCGATATCCATATTGATATACATAGCAATATCAATATCCATATTGATATCCATTTTGATAGCCATATGGGTCCATATCAATTACTGTATCGATATTCATATTTATACACATATATATCATATTTATCCACATTGATATCCATATCGATATCCATATCAATATACATATCGATATCCTTATCGATATACATATCGATCCATATCGATATCCATATCCACATCGATATCCATATCGATATCCATATCGATATCCATTTCGATATCCATTTCGATATCCATATCCAATCGATATCCATATCGATATCCATATCGATATCCATATCGATTTCCATATCGATATCCATATCGATATCCATATCGATATCCATTTCGATATCCATATCCAATCGATATCTATTCGATATCTATATCGATATCCATATCGATATCCATATCGATTTCCATATCGATATCAATTTTAATATTCATATAGATTCATATCCACATCGATATGGAAATCGATATGCATATCGATATCCATATCCATATCGATGTGCATATCGATATCTATATTGATATCCATATCGATATCCATATCGATATCCATATCGATATCCATATCGATATCCATGTAGATATCCATATCGATATCCATATCTATATCCATATCCACATCGATATCCATATCCACACATGTCGATATCCGTATCGACACATATCGATATCCATATCGATATTCATATCGATATCCACATCGATATCCATATCGATATCTATCTCCATATCCATATCGACTTCCATAGCGATATCCATATCGATATCCACATCTATATCCATATCGATATCCATATAATTATATCGCTATCCATATCGAAATCCATATCGATATCCATATCGATATTCATATCGATATTCATATCGATATCCATATAGATATTCATATCGATATCCATACCGATATAGATATCGATATCCATACCGATATAGATATCGATATCCATATCGATATCTTTATCGATATCCATATCGATATCCATATCGATATCCATAGCGATATCCATATCGATATCTATATCGATATCCATATCGATATCTATAGCGATATCCATATCGATATCCATATCGATATCCATATCGAATTCCATATCGATATACATATTATGTATATATGTCGATATCCATATTGATATACATAGCAATATCAATATCCATATTGATATCCATTTTGATAGCCATATCCAAATCGATATGAATATCAATATCTATATGGATATCCATATCGATTACTATATCAATTACTATATCGATTACTATATAGATTAGTATATCGATTACTATATCGATAACTATATCGATTACTATTTCGATATCCAAAACGCCAGCCATATCGAAATAGACATTTATATCCATATCGATATACATATCGATATCCATATCGATATCCATATCGATATACATATCGATATCCATATCGATATCCATATCGATATCCATATCGATATCCATATCGATATCCATAGCGATATCCATGTCGATATCTATATCGATATCCATATCGATATCCATATCGATATCCATATCGATATCCCTATCGATATGCATCTCCATATACATATCGGGTTCCATATCGATATCTATATGGATATCCATATCGATTACTCTATCGATATTCATATCTATATACATAACAATATACAAATCGATATCCATATCTTATCCATATAGATATACATATAGATACCCATATCGTGATCCATATCGAAATCCACATCTATATCCATATCGAAATCCTCATAGATATCCATATCGATATCCATATCGATATCCATTTCGATATCCATATCGATATCCATATCGATATACATATTATGTATATATGTCGATATCCATATTGATATACATAGCAATATCAATATCCATATTGATATCCATTTTGATAGCCATATGGGTCCGTATCGATTACTGTATCGATATTCATATTTATACACATATATATCATATTTATCCACATTGATATCCATATCGATATCCATATCGATATACATATCGATATCCTTATCGATATACATATCGATCCATATCGATATCCATATCCACATCGATATCCATATCGACACATATCGATATCCGTATCGACACATATCGATATCCATATCGATATTCATATCGATATCCACATCGATATCCATATCGATATCTATCTCCATATCCATATCGACTTCCATAGCGATATCCATATCGATATCCACATCGATATCTATCCATATCGATATCCATATCGACCCATATCGATATCCACATCGCTATCCATATCGAAATCCACATCGATATCCATATCGATATCTATATCCATATGCACATCGTTATCCATTTCGATATCCTTATCGATATCCATATCGAGATCCATATCGATATCCATATCGATATCCATATCGACATCCATATCGATATCCATATCGATATCCATATCGATATCCATATCGATATCCACATCGATATCCATATCGATATCCATATTGATATCCATATCGATATCCATGTCGATATCCATATTGATATCCAAGGCAATCGATATCAATATCCATATCGATATGCATTTTGATATCCATATCGATATCCATATCGATATCCATATCGATTACTCTATCGATATTCATATCTATACACATAACAATATCCAAATCGCCAGCCATATCTAAATCCACATTGATATCCATATCGATATCCATATCGATATACATATCGATATCCATATCGATATACATATTATGTATATATGTCGATATCCATATTGATATACATAGCAATATCAATATCCATATTGATATCCATTTTGATAGCCATATGGGTCCATATCGATTACTGTATCGATATTCATATTTATACACATATATATCATATTTATCCACATTGATATCCATATCGATATCCATATCGATATACACATCGATATCCTTATCGATATACATATCGATCCATATCGATATCCATATAGATATCCATATCGATATCCATATCCACATCGATATCCATATCGATATCCATATCGATATCCATATCCACATCGATATCCATATCGATATCCATATCGATATCCATTTCGATATCCATTTCGATATCCATATCCAATCGATATCCATATCGATATCCATATCGATATCCATATCGATTTCCATATCGATATCAATTTTAATATTCATATCGATTCATATCCAAATCGATATGGAAATCGATATGCATATCGATATCCATATCCATATCGATGTGCATATCGATATCTATATTGATATCCATATCGATATCCATATCGATATCCATATCGATATCCATGTAGATATCCATATCGATATCCATATCTATATCCATATCCACATCGATATCCATATCCACACATGTCGATATCCGTATCGACACATATCGATATCCATATCGATATTCATATCGATATCCACATCGATATCCATATCGATATCTATCTCCATATCCATATCGACTTCCATAGCGATATCCATACCGATATCCACATCTATATCCATATCGATATCCATATAATTATATCGCTATCCATATCGAAATCCACATCGATATCCATATCGATATCTATATCCATATGCACATCGTTATCCATTTCGATATACTTATCGATATCCATATCGAGATCCATATCAATATCCATATCGATATCCATATCGGCATCCATATCGATATCCATATCGATATCCATATCGATATCCACATCGATATCCATATCGATATCCATATTGATATCCATATCGATATCCATGTCGATATCCATATAGATATCCATAGCAATATCAATATCCATATCGATATCCATTTTGATATCCATATGGATCCATATCGATTACTATATCGATATTCATATTTATACACATAACATTATCCAAATCGCGAGCCATATCGAAATCCACATTGATATCCATATCAATATCCATATCGTTATCCATATGTATATCCATATCGATATCCATATCAATATCCATATTGATATCCATATCCATATCGATATACATATCGATATCCATATCGATATACATATTGATCCATATCGATATCCATATCGATATCCATATTGATATCCATATCGATATCCACATCGATATCCATATCGATATACATATTGATCCATATCGATATCCATATCGATATCCATATCGATATCCACATCGATATCCATATCGATATACATATTGATCCATATCGATATCCATATCCATATCGATATCCATATCGATATCCATATAGATATCCATATCGATATCGATATCCATATCGATATCCATATCCACATCGATATCGATATCGACACATATCGATATCCGTATCGACACATATCGATATCCATATCGATATTCATATCGATATCCACATCGATATCCATATCGATATACATATTGATCCATATCGATATCCATATCGATATCCATATCGATATCCATATCGATATCCATATAGATATCCATATCGATATCCATATCGATATCCATATCCACATCGATATCGATATCGACACATATCGATATCCGTATCGACACATATCGATATCCATATCGATATTCATATCGATATCCACATCGATATCCATATCGATATCTATCTCCATATCCCTATCGACTTCCATAGCGATATCCATATCGATATCCACATCGATATCCATATCGATATCCATATAATTATATCGATATCCATATCGATATCCATATCGATAGTCATATCGATATCTATCCATATCGATATCCATATCGACCCATATCGATATCCATTTCGCTATCCATATCGAAATCCACATCGATGTCCATATCGACATCTATATCCATATGCACATCGTTATCCATTTCGATATCCTTATCGATATCCATATCGAGATCCATATCGATATCCATGTCGATATCCATATCGACATCCATATCGAAATCCATATCGATATCCATATCGATATCCACATCGATATCCATATCGATATCCATATTGATATCCATATCGATATCCATGTCGATATCCATATAGATATCCATAGCAATATCAATATCCATATCGATATCCATTTTGATATCCATATGGATCCATATCGATATACATATTGATCCATATCGATATCCATATCGATATCCATTTAGATATCCATATGGATCCATATCGATATACATATCGATATCCATATCGATATTCATATCGATATCCACATCGATATCCATATCGATATCTATCTCCATATCCATATCCACTTCCATAGCAATATCCATATCGATATCCACATCGATATCCATATCGATATCCATATAATTATATCGATATCCATATCGATATCTATCCATATCGATAGCCATATCGATATCTATCCATATCGATATCCATATCGACCCATATCGATATCCATATCGCTATCCATAACGAAATCCACATCGATATCCATATCGATATCTATATCCATATGCACATCGTTATCCATTTCGATATCCTTATCGATATCCATATCGAGATCCATATCGATATCCTTATCGATATCCGTATCGACATCCATATCGATATCCATATCGACATCCATATCGATATCCATATCGATATCCATATCGATATCCACATCGATATCCATATCGATATCCATATTGATATCCATAGCAATATCAATATCCATATCGATATCCATTTTGATATCCATATGGGTCCATATCGATTACTGTATCGATATTCATATTTATACACATAACATTATCCAAATCGCCAGAAATCCACATTGATATCCATATCGATATCCATATTGATATACATATCGATATCCATATCGATATACATATTGATCCATATCGATATCCAAATCGATATCCATATCGATGGATATCGATATGGATATCGATATGGATATCGATATGGATGTCGATATGGATATCGATATGGATATCGATATGGATATCGATATGTATATCGATATGTATATGGATATCAATATGGATATCGATATGGATATCGATATGAATCAATATGTATATCGATATGAATATCGATATGTATATCGATATGGATATGGATATCAATATGGATATTGATATGGATATCAATGTGGATTTCGATATGGCTGGCGATTTGGATAATGTTATGTGTATAAATATGAATATCGATATAGTAATCACTATGGATCCATATGGATATCAAAATGGATATCGATATGGATATTGATATTGCTATGGATATCTATATGGATATCGACATGGATATCGATATGGATATTAATATGGATATCGATATGGATATCGATTTGGATATCGATATGGATATCGATGTGGATATCGATATGGATATCGATATGGATATCGATATGGATGTCGATATGGATATCGATATGGATATCGATATGGATATCGATATGGATCTCGATATGGATATCGAAGAGGATATCGAAATGGATAACGATGTGCATATGGATATAGATATCGATATGGATATCGATGTTGATTTCGATATGGATAGCGATATGGATAGCGATATGGATATCGATATGGGTCGATATGGATATGGACATAGATATCGATATGGATATCGATGTGGATATCGATATGAATATCGATATGGATATCGATATGTGTCGATACGGATATCGATATGTGTCGATATGGATATCGATATGGATATCTATATGGATATCAATATGGATATCGATATGGATATCGATATGGATATCGATATAGATATCAATATGAATATCGATATGCACATCGATATGGATATGGATATCGATATAGACTTTGATTTGCATAGCGATATGCATATCTATATGGATATCGATACGGAAAATATATGGATGGATCCATATCGATTACTCTATCGATATTCATATCTATATACATAACAATATACAAATCGATATCCATATCTTATCCATATAGATATACATATAGATACCCATATCGTTATCCATATCGAAATCCACATCTATATCCATACCGAAATCCTCATAGATATCCATATCGAAATCCATATCGATATCCATATCGATATCCATATCGATAACTCTATCGATATTCATATCTATACACATAACAATATACAAATCGATATCCATATCTAATCCATGTAGATAACCATATTGTTATCCATATTGAAATCTACATCCTCATAGATATCCATATCGATATCCATATTGATATCCATATCGATATCCATATCGATGTCTATCCATATCGATATCCATATCGCTATCCATATCGAAATCCACATAGATATCGATATCCATATCCACATCGATATCCATATCGATATCCAGATCGATATCCATATCGACATCCATATCGATATCAATATCGATATCCATATCGATATGGATCTATATCTATCCATATCGATATCCATATCAATATCCATATCGATATCCATATTGATATCCATATAGATTTCCATATCGATATCCATATCCACATCGATATCCAAATCGATATCCATATCGATATCCATATCCACATCGATATCCATATCGATATCCATATCGATATCCATTTCGATATCCATTTCGATATCCAATCGATACCCATATCGATATGCATATCAATATTCACATCGATATCCATATCGATATCAATTTTAATATCCATATCGATTCATATCAGTATCCATATCGATATTCATATCAATATCCGTATCGAAATTCATATCGATATCCATATCCAATCGATATCCATATTGACATCCATATCGATATCCGTATCGACACATATCGATATCCATATCGATATTCATATCGATATCCACATCGATATCCATATCGATATCTATCTCCATATCTATATCGTCTTCCATAGCGATATCCATATCGATATCCACATCGATATCCATATCGATATCCATATCGATATACATATCGATATCCATATCGATATACATATCGATATTCATATCGATATACATATTGATCCTTTCGATATCCATATCGCTATCCATATCGTAATCCACATCGATATCCATATCAATATCTATATCCATATGCACATCGTTATCCATTTCGATATCCATATCGATATCCATATCGAGATCCATATCGATATCCATATCGATATCCGTATCGACATCCATATCGATATCTTTATCGATATCCATATCGATATCCACATCGATATCCATATCGATATCCATATTGATATCCATATCGATATCCATGTCGATATCCATATTGATATCCATAGCAATATCAATATCCATATCGATATCCATTTTGATATCCATATGGATCCATATCGATTACCATATCGATATTCATATTTATACACATAACATTATCCAAATCGCCAGCCATATCGAAATCCACATTGATATCCATATCAATATCCATATCGATATACATATCGATATCCATATCGATATACATATTGATCCTTTCGATATCCATATTGATATCCATATTGATATCTATATCCATATCGATATACATATCGATACTGATATCGATATCCATATCGATATCCATATCGATATCCATATCGTTATCAATGTCGATATCTATATCGATATCCATATCAATATCTATATCTATATCCATATCGAATTCTATATCGATATGGATATCGATATAGATATCGACATTGATAACGATATAGATAACGATATGGATATCGATATGGATATCGATATGGATATCGATATGGATATCGATATGGATATCGATATGGATATCGATATGGATATCGATATGGATATCGATATGGATATCGATATGGATATCGATATGTATATCGATATGGATATCGATATGTATATCGATATGGATATGGATATCAATATGAATATCGATATGGATATCGATATGGATATCGATATGGTTATCGATATGGATCAATATGTATATCGATATGGATATCGATATGTATATCGATATGGATATGGATATCAATATGGATATTGATATGGATATCGATATGGATATCCATATGGATAACGATATGGATATTGATATGGATATCAATGTGGATTTCGGTATGGCTGGCGATTCGGATAATGTTATGTGTATAAATATGAATATCGATATAGTAATCGATATGGATCCATATGGATATCAAAATGGATATCGATATGGATATTGATATTGCTATGGATATCTATATGGATATCGACATGGATATCGATATGCATATCAATATGGATATCGATATGGATATCGATGTGGATATCGATATGGATATCGATATGGATATCGATATGGATATCGATGTGGATTTCGATATGTATAGCGATATGGATATCGATATGGGTCGATACGGATATCGATGTGGATATGGATATCGTAATGGATAGATATCGATATGGCTATCAATATGGATAGATATCGATATGGATATCGATATAATTATATGGATATCGATATGGATATCGATGTGGATATCGATATGGATATCGCTGTGGAAGTCGATATGGATATCGATGTGGATATCGATATGAATATCGATATGGATATCGATATGTGTCGATACGGATATCGATGTGGATATGGATATCGATATGGATATCGATATGGATATCTATATGGATATCGATATGGATATCGATATGGATATCGATATGGATATCGATATGGATATCGATATGGATATCGATATGGATATCGATATGGATATCGATATGGATATCAATATGGTCGATATCGATATGAACATCGATATGGATATGGATATTGATATGCATATCGATTTCCATATCGATATGGATATGAATCGATATGAATATTAAAATTGATATCGATATG
Organism: Drosophila neocordata; assembly: GCA_018903615.1. Taxonomy (NCBI): domain Eukaryota; kingdom Metazoa; phylum Arthropoda; class Insecta; order Diptera; family Drosophilidae; genus Drosophila; species Drosophila neocordata. Next base: position 28,741 of record JAEIGI010000217.1, read on the forward strand.
GATATCGATATGGATATTGATATGGATATCGATATGGATATCGATTGGATATGGATATCGAAATGGATATCGAAATGGATATCGATATGGATATCGTGTAATAAGATAAATACGCAGGATCTTCTTTATCATTGTTTGATGTTCTTTATTTAATTGTCGGTTGATGAATGAATCTTAATTCTAATACAAAAGTTGATTATAGCTAAGACGGCGTAGCTGCGCTGCTAGCAATGCAGGCAGAGGCGCGGTATGCTTATGTATACATATTCTTATGTATAAATGTTTACATAAGAATATGTGTGGGAATATGTGTATATGGAAATACCGCCGCAGCGGAAGAGTGGGGATGTATCATATTGCATACTGGAGCCAGAATGGCTGCGCGTGTTATATTTGCCGATACAGCAATTGTCCAGCACCATGCTCTCATGGGTGGTCATGTTACTAAAGAGGCAAATACACTCGAATGTTTTGTACATAGATATTGCAACTAAGTGATACAATATATTTGTCATATTATTAATATGTTATTCCAGAACATGCTACATCCCCCCTCTTTAGAAAAATAACGTAATTATATGAAGTTATTTTCTAATTTTTATTATATTGAAATTTATTTATGTTTATATGTATATGTTATATTGTCATTCAATGTAGTGAAAAAAAATTTTTTTTTGTATTAAATTCCTCTTTTTTTTTTTTTTATATATATATATTATTTGATTAAAATTTTTAACCTATCTTTATGCACTAACTGTTTTTTATTTTTTAAATCTTTAATTAAAATATTATCCCTATCCTTTATATCTTCTATAATGTATGGGCCTATATTGGGCTTCTATATTTTTTATTTTCCTATCGTATATTTCTTTATTCTTTATTTTATGTTGTTCTAACATAATTCTGGCTCTTTTATTAGCCTGTTCTAGTCTAAATTTTGATTCCTTAGCATAGTCATCTATATTATATAGTGGATTTATATTATCAACACTATTAAAATGTTTCGGTAAATTCGATGTTTTACCGAATACCAGCTCATATGGACAATAATCATGTGCCATAGAGGGTGTTGTATTAAAGCAGTAAGCGAAGTATCGTTCCATACATCCCAGTCGCTTTTATCAACTGAAATGTAGGATCGTAAAAACTCATTGAGTGTTCGGTGGCTTCGCTCCACCGTGCCTACAGTCTGGTGATGGTGTGCGGTTGAAGTTATTTTTTTAATTTGCAAGTTTTTGCATAAATCTTCAACTATTGAGTTTCTGTATTCTGTTCCCATGTCCGTAATGAACGTCTTCATTGGACCGTACCGCAGAATGAAATCTTCAAATATAGCTTTCGCTACTGTTTTCGCACTTTTGTCTTTAATTGGTATCACTACAAGGTATTTTGTTAAATCGCAGATTAATGTTACTGCGTATTCATTACCGTTTTCCGTTTTTGGGAGTGGACCGATCGTATCCACTATTACCCTGTCGAAAGCCAGTTGTGGCGTTTCAGTTATTATTAACGGTGTCTTAGTATGTGTAGTTACTTTTGATTTTTGACACTTATTACATTTCTTTATATATTGAGATATATCTCTTGTCATATTTTTCCAGTAATAGTGTCTTTTTATTTTTGATATAGTTCTTGATATTCCAGTATGACCTCCTTGTATAGGGTCATCGTGGAACGTAAACAGTATTGCTTCTTTTTCTTTATCGTTATTTGATAATAGGGTCACCAGCTTGAGTAGCGCTACTCTTAAAAATTCTATAATTTTATTGCCCATATTTTTAAAAGATTCTATTGAAATGGTTTCAAAGATCTTTTCGCTCGGTGCCACTTTGACTTTACTGATATTGAGTATACCGGCTTCTTTATCGAGCCTTTGAAAAAATTGACCTAAGTCAAGAATTTCATTGGTATACATATCGCAAATGTCAATTCTTGCTATAACTTCCTTGCCATGTTTGAATGTCATAAGGAATTAGTTATTCGCAAGGTCACTACTTTTCATATTTCGTCATTTACAATGACGTTGGGCTTAGAAGCATTAAGAGATTGCTTTTGCAACTCTTCTATATTATTTTTTCTTTTCCCGCGCAGGAATTTAACTGTTTACTCTGTTTTCTGGTAGTGACTCTCAGAATTTTGTTACATGTTGGTATATTTTGTAAGTCCTGTAATTTTTCTTTTCCTTTTGTTACTTCATTTTTTTTTTTTTGTTAAATTATTTTACTTTTCATGCATTTTCCTTACTTTTTATTTTTTCTTGCTTTGCGCTTATTAAATTGTTTCATTTACTTGATTTTTGTTTATTACTTTTCATCAATTATTTGAATTTATTTAAAAAATGAAATTTATCTATATATATTTGATTTCTTGTTTCGGTTTGAGTTTTAATTTGGAGTTTATTGAGTATGTGGTGGAAAGGGGTCATTGTGTGTTTGTTAGCAGATGTGTGTAGAAATTAGGTTTTCTTTCTTTCGTGTTTTTTTTTTTTTTTTGTTTCAATGTTTTTGCTTCTCATAATTAAATATAATATTTATTTAAATATAATATAATTCTTGTTTTTCTTTCCCAAATGCAAAAAAAAATTTCAAAATCTAGTATAGTTGCTTGTTTTTGAAGGTTGATGGAGAAGAAATTCTTTTTTTAGTTGTAATAGTATTATAGTTGACGGCATTGTAGGAGAAGGTTTTGTTGGGCAGGAGGATAAGGAGATGGGAGGTAATGGGAGTAGTCTCAGCCAGTCTCCTAAGCAATCGACAGAATACCTGATTCGGTATTCTGTAGCTGGAAGTTCTCATCTTAAAACTTGTTTCCGTAGATGGACTTGCCGCCAGTGTCATTGTGGTTGGTGAAGTCACCGCCTTGGCACATGAAGTTTGGTATGACGCGATGGGAAATGGAGCCCTTGTAGCCAAAGCTCTTCTCGTCGGTGCACAAGGCACGGAAATTTTCGGCAGTTTTGGGAACAACGTCAGAGCGCAGCTCCATGGTGATCCTACCGAGGGGCTCGCCATCGGTGGTCATATCAAAGAAAACTCTTGTTAAATTACTCATTTTTGACGCTCTCGAATATACGCGAACAAACTAAATTCGAAATTGTGACTGACCTCAACTAAATCTGTTACACTGTCAGTATTCCTATTTACTATCTTTCTAGAAATAATTGTCTAATATGGTCATGTTAATCAATTCATATATATATTGTCATCAAACTTGTTAATTTTATTATCAAACATTCAAATTTAAATATTTTATTTTTTTTTGTGAATTTTAGATATTTATTTCAAATACTTATTTCAAATATGTTTTATATGTGCATTGTCTTTTTTCCTATCGTAACTTATTTGTTGTTATTTGTTAATTAAGAATTTTTTTTTTTATATAATTATTAATTCTGATTTTTTTTTTTCAATTTTCTTTTTTTTTTTTTTTTCAATATGCTTTCTTTTTCGTTTTGTATTTAATAATAATTTTTTTTTTTTGTAATATTTTTTTTTTTACATATATATCTATATATCCTGCCTATTTTTGCGTGTGGTTTTCAGGCCACACTCTAATTGAACAGCTTTAATGCCGCACAATTTCACAAAGGTTTTTAAATTTACATGAAAAAATATGCATCACAGTGCAATAAAAAAAAATTTGCGTCGCAGCGCATAGTTATATTATTTAGTATTATTGTTGGGCGCTCTTTGTAGCGCTGCCGGTCCAGTGTTGACGTTGCCGGTACAGGCTTCTTCCTTGGGGTTTCTCACAGTAGTTTGGGGACGACTTCTCGGTTGTTATTCCATCGTCGGTGTAGTGGGCGGATTGCCTACCACACTTGGGCGCATAATAAACCAAGTCCCTCGAAGTATTTATTATTTGCTTCAGCGGCTGTTGTTGTTCTTCTTCTGTTGTCATTCCCACGTCGGTGTAGTGGGCGGATTGCCTACCACACTCGGGCTCAATGTAAAATCAAGTCCCTCAAAGTTTTGTTTCATAGGCAGTTGTTGCAGTTTTCATCTTCTTGTTGTTTAGTTTTGTATTATCGACTTGAAAGTTTTTCCTATTTTTTGTTTTATATCATTGTTGTTTGTTTTTTTTTTTTTTTGTATTACTGGATAATATTTGCATAGTCACAAAGGAACATCTTTTGTTTTTTTTCTTCTCTTCGGCCGTTGTTTTTTATTTTTTTTTTTACGGGTTGACGAAAATTTTAAATCCAATCGGCAATATTAGCAGGAATTTCCTCACTTGTTGAATGGTAGTATTTTCTTTTGTTAATATTTTGCGCTCATATTTTCTCTTTTCACTGTTGCTTACACTCATTTCCTTTTGTGTAAGAAAAATTTTTTTTTTTTTTGGTTTATTTTTTTTTTTAGTTTACTTTATTATTTTTTTTTTTTTTTGACATCCTGGTCCTTAGGATCCTGGTCCTTTCATCTTAGGATCCAGGTCCTGTCACGGTCGCCATGTAATAAGTTAAATACGCAGGATCTTCTTTATCATTGTTTGATGTTCTTTATTTAATTGTCGGTTGATGAATGAATCTTAATTCTAATACAAAAGTTGATTATAGCTAAGACGGCGTAGCTGCGCTGCTAGCAATGCAGGCAGAGGCGCGGTATGCTTATGTATACATATTCTTATGTATAAATGTTTACATAAGAATATGTGTGGGAATATGTGTATATGGAAATACCGCCGCAGCGGAAGAGTGGGGATGTATCATATTGCATACTGGAGCCAGAATGGCTGCGCGTGTTATATTTGCCGATACAGCAATTGTCCAGCACCATGCTCTCATGGGTGGTCATGTTACTAAAGAGGCAAATACACTCGAATGTTTTGTACATAGATATTGCAACTAAGTGATACAATATATTTGTCATATTATTAATATGTTATTCCAGAACATGCTACAATCGATATGGATATCGATGTGGATATAGATATCGATATGGATATCGATATGGATATCGATGTGGATATGGATATCGATATGGATATCTATATGGATATCAATATGGATATCGATATGGATATCGATATAGATATCAATATGGATATCGATATGCACATCGATATGGATATGGATATCGATATAGATTTTGATTTGGATAGCGATATGCATATCGATATTGATATCGATATGGATGTCGATATGAATATCGATCTGGATATCGATATGGATAACGATATGGTTATCTACATGAATTAGATATGGATATCGATTTGGATATCGATATGGATTTCGATATGGATATCGCTATGGAAGTCGATATGGATATCGATGTGGATTTCGATATGCATAGCGATATGGATATCGATGTGGATAGACATCGATATGGATATCAATATGGATATCGATATGGATATCGATATGGATATCGATATGGATGTCGATATGGATATCGATGTGGATATCGATATGGATATCGCTAAGGAAGTCGATGTGGATATCGATATGGATATCGCTAGGGAAGTCGATATGGATATCGATGTGGATTTCGATATGGATAGCGATATGGATATCGATATGGATAGACATCGATATGGATATCGATATGGATATCAATATGGATATCAATATGGATATCGATATGGATATCGATATAGATATCGATATGGATGTCGATATGGATGTCGATATGGATATCGATATGGATATCGCTATGGAAGTCGCTATGGAAGTCGATATGGATATCGATGTGGATTTCAATATGGATAGCGATATGGATATCGATATGGATAGACATCGATATGGATATCGATATGGATATCAATATGGATATCGATATGGATATCGATATTGATATCGATATGAATGTCGATATGGATATCGATGTGGATATCGATATGGATATCGCTATGGAAGTCGATATGGATGTCGATGTGGATTTCGATACGGATAGCGATATGGATATCGATATGGATAGACATCGATATGGATATCGATATGGATATCAATATGGATATCGATATGGATATCGATATGGATATCGTAATGGATATCTATGAGGATGTGGATTTCAATATGGATAACGATATGGTTATCTACATGAATTAGATATGGATATCGATTTGTATATTGTTATGTATATAGATATGAATATCGAAAGAGTAATCGATATGGATATCGATATGGATATCGATATGGATTTCGATATGGATATCTATGAGGATTTCGATGTGCGTATCCATATCGATATAGATATCGATATGGATATAGATATCGATATGAATATAGATATCGATATGGATATCGATATAGATATCGACATTGATAACGATATGGATATCGATATGGATATCCATATCGTTATCAATGTCGATATGGATATCGATATGGATATCGATATGGATATCGATATGGATATCGATATGGATATCGATATGGATATCGATATGGATATCGATATGTATATTGTTATGTATATAGATATGAATATCGATAGAGTAATCGATATGGATATCGATATGGATAACGATATGGATATTGATATTGATATCAATGTGGATTTCGATACGGCTGGCGATTTGGATAATGTTATGTGTATAAATATGATTATCGATATAGTAATCGATATGGATCCATATGGATATCAAAATGGATATCGATATGGATATTGATATTGCTATGGATATCAATATGGATATCGACATGGATATCGATATGGATGTCAATATGGATATCGATATGGATATCGATGTGGATATCGATATGGATATCGATATGGATATCGATATGGATATCGATATGGATGTCGATATGGATATCGATATGGATATCGATATGGATCTCGATATGGATATCGATAAGAATATCGAAATGGATATCGATATGTATATCGATATGGATATGGATATCAATATGAATATCGATATGGATATCGATATGGATATCGATATGGATATCGATATGGATATCGATATGGATATCGATATGGATATCGATATGGATATCGATATGGATATCGATATGGATATCGATATGGATATCGATATGGATATCGATATGGATATCGATATGGATATCGATATGGATATCGATATGTATATCGATATGGATATGGATATCAATATGAATATCGATATGGATATCGATATGGATATCGATATGGATATCGATATGGATATCGATATGGATATCGATATGGATATCGATATGGATATCGATATGGATATCGATATGGATATCGATATGGATATCGATATGAATATCGATATGGATATCGATATGTGTCGATACGGATATCGATATGTGTCGATATGGATATCGATGTGGATATGGATATCGATATGGATATCGATATGGATATCGATATGGATATCGATATGGATATCGATATGGATATCGATATGGATATCGATATGGATATCAATATGGATGTCGATATGCACATCGATATGGATATGGATATCGATATGCATATCGATTTCCATATCGATATGGATATGAATCGATATGAATATTAAAATTGATATCGATATGGATATCGATATGGATATTGATATGGATATCGATATGGATATCGATTGGATATAGATATCGAAATGGATATCGAAATGGATATCGATATGGATATCGATGTGGATATGGATATCGATGTGGATATGGATATCGATATGGATATCGATATGGATATCGATGTGGATATGGATATCGATATGGATATCTATATGGATATCAATATGGATATCGATATGGATATCGATATAGATATCAATATGGATATCGATATGCACATCGATATGGATATCGATATATATTTTGATTTGGATAGCGATATGCATATCTATATGGATATCGATACGGAATCGATATGGATAGATATAGATCCATATCGATATGGATGTCGATATTGATATCGATATGGATGTCGATATTGATATCGATATGGATGTCGATATGGATATCGATCTGGATATCGATATGGATATCGATGTGGATATGGATATCGATATCGATATCTATGTGGATTTCGATATGGATAGCGATATGGATATCGATATGGATAGACATCGATATGGTAATCGATATGGATATCAATATGGATATCGATATGGATATCTATGAGGATGTGGATTTCAATATGGATAACGATATGGTTATCTACATGAATTAGATATGGATATCGATTTATATATTGTTATGTATATAGATATGAATATCGAAAGAGTAATCGATATGGATATCGAAATGGATATCGATATGGATTTCGATATGGATATCTATATGTATATCTATATGGATAAGATATGGATATCGATTTGTATATTGTTATGTATATAGATATGAATATCGATAGAGTAATCGATATGGATATCCATATAGATATCGATATGGAACCCGATATGTATATGGAGATGCATATCGATATGGATATCGATATGGATATCGATATAAATATCGATAAGGATATCGATATGGATATCGATATGTATATCGATATGGATCAATGTGGATTTCGATATGGCTGGCGTTTTGGATATCAAAATTGTAGTCGATATAGTTATCGATATAGTAATCGATATACTAATCTATATAGTATTCAATATAGTAATTGATATAGTAATCGATATGGATATCCATATAGATATTGATATTCATATCGATTTGGATATCGCTATGGAATTCGATATGGAAATGGATATCGATATGTATATCGATATGGATCGATACGGATATCGATAAGGATATCGATATGGATATCGATATGGATATCGATATCTATATCGGTATGGATATCGATATGAATATCGATATGGATATCGATATGGATATCGATATGGATATCGATATGGATTTCGATATAGATATCGATATGGATATAGATATGGATATCGATATAGATATCGATATGGATATCGATATGGAAATCGATATGGATATCGATAAAGATATCGACATTGATAACGATATGGATATCGATATGGATATCGATATGGATATCGATATGGATATCGTATTGGATATCGATATGGATATCGATATGGATATCGATATGGATATCGATATGGATATCGATATGGATATCGATATGGATATCGATATGGATATGGATATCGATATGGATATCGATATGGATATGGATATCGATATGGATATCGATATGTATATCGATATGGATATCGATATGGATATCGATATGGATAACGATATGGATATTGATATTGATATCAATGTGGATTTCGATACGGCTGGCGATTTGGATAATGTTATGTGTATATCCATATGGATATCAAAATGGATATCGATATGGATATTGATATTGCTATGGATATCAATATGGATTTCGACATGGATATCGATATGGATATCGATATGGATATCGATATGGATATCGATATGGATATCGATATGGATATCGATATGGATATCGATATGGATATCGATATGGATATGGATATCGATATGGATATCGATATGTATATCGATATGGATATCGATATGGATATCGTTATGGTATCGATATGGATATCGATATTGATTATCGATATGGATCCATATCGATATATGGATATCGATATGGATATCGATATCGATATCGATATGCATATCGATATGGATATCGATATGGATATCGGATATCGATATGGATATCGATATGGATATCGATATCGATATCGATATCGATATGGATATCGATATGGATATCGATATGGATATCGATATCGATATCATATGGATATCGATATCCATATCGATATCCATATCGATATCGATATCGATATCGATATCGATATGGATATCGATATGGATATCGATATCGATATCGATATCGATATATCGATATCGATATGGATATCGATATAATCGATATGGATATCGATATGATATCGATATCCATATCGATATGCATACCGATATGGATATCGATATCCATATCGATATGGATATCGATATGATATCGATATCGATATCGATATGGATATCGATATCGATATGGATATCGATATGGATACGATATCGATATGGATATCGATATCGATATCGATATGGATATCGATATCGATATCGATATGGATATCATATCGATATCGATATGGATATCGATATGCATATCGATATCCATATCGATATGGATATCGATATCCATATCGATATGGATATCGATATCGATATCGATATGGATATCGATATGGATATATCGATATGGATATCGATATGGATATCGATATCGATATCGATATCGATATCGATATCGATATCGATATCGATATCGATATCGATATCGATATCGATATCGATATGGATATCGATATCGATATCGATATGGATATCGATATGGATATCGATATGGATATCGATATTCGATAGGATATCGATATGGATATCGATATCTATCATATCGATATCGATATCGATATCCATATCGATATCGATATCGGATATCGATATGGATATCGATATCCATATCGATATCGGATATCGATATCCATATCGATATGGATATCGATATCCATATCGATATCCATACCGATATCGATATCGGATATCGATATGGATATCCGATATGGATATCGATATGGATATCGATATGGATATCGATATGGATATCGATATGGATATCGATATGGATATCGATAGCGGATATCGATATGGATATCGATATGGATATCGATATGGATATCGATATGGATATCGATATCGATATCGATATGGATATCGATATGGATATCGATATCGATATCGATATCGATATCGATATGGATATCGATATCGATATCGATATCGATATCGATATCGATATCGATATCGATATCGATATCGATATCGATATCGATATCGATATCGATATCGATATCGATATCGATATCCGATATCGATATCCATATCGATATCCATATCGATATCCGATATCGGTATCATGTCAATCGATATCCGATATCGATATCGATATCGATATCCATATCGATATCGATATCCATATCGATATCCATAGTCGATATCCTTATCGATATCCATATCCATATCGATATCGATATCGATATCCATATCGATATCGATATCCATATCGATATCCATATCGATATCCATATCGATATCCATATCGATCCATATCGATATCGATATCGATATCGTATCGATATCCATATCATCGATATCCATATCGATATCCATATCGATATCCATATCGATATCCAATCATCGATATCCATATCGATATCACATATCGATATCCATATCGATATCCATATCGATATCCATATCGATATCCATATCCATATCGATATCCATATCGATATCCATATCGATATCCATATCGATATCCATATCGATATCCATATCGATATCCATATCGATATCCATATCGATATCCATATCGATATCCATATCGATATCCATATCGATATCCATATCGATATCCATATCGATATCGATATTCATATCATACCGATATCCATATCGACATCCATATCGATATCCATATCGATATCCATATCGATATCCATATCGATATCCATATCGAAATACCCATATCGATATCCATAACCATATCGATATCCATATCGATCCATATCGATATCCATATCGATATCCATATCGATATCCATATCGATATCCATATCGATATCCATATCGATATCCATATCGATATCCATATCGATATCCCATATCGATATTCATATGATATCCATATCGATATCCATATCGACATCGATATCCATAACCATATCGATATCCATATCGATCCATATCGATATCCATATCGATATCCATATCGATATCCATATCGATAATCCATATCAGATATCCATATCATATCGATATCTCATCGATATCCATATCAATCGATATCCATATCGATATTCATACGATATCCATATCGATATCCATATCGATATCCATATCGATATCCATATCGATATCCATATCCAGATATCCATATCGATATCCATATCGATATCCATACCATCGATAATCGATATCGACATCGATATCCATATCATTCGATATCCATATAATTATATCGATATCCATATCGCTATCCATATCGATAGCCATATCGATATATATCCATATCCATATCCATATGCCATATCGATATCCATATCGATATCCATATCGTTATCAATGACATTGATATCCATATCGATATCCATATCGATATCCATATCGATATCCATATCGATATCCATATCGATATCGATATCCATATCGATATCCATATCGATATCCATGTCGACATATCTATATCGATATCCATATCGATATCTATATCTATATCCATATCGATATCCATATCGATATCCATATCGATATCCATATCGATATCCATATCGATATCCCCGATATCCATATCGATAATCCATATCGATCTATATCGTATATCCATATCGATATCCATATCGATATCCATATCGATATCCATATCGATATCCATATCGATATC
>JAEIGI010000386.1:0-10184 GCA_018903615.1 Drosophila neocordata
TGGATATCGATGTTATGGGATATCGATATGGATATCGATATGCGATAATGTGATATGGATATCGATATGTGTATCGATATGGATATTATCGAGATGGGCATCGATATGGATATCGATATGGATATAGCGGCGAATAATGATATGGATAAGAAGCGTGGATATCGATACATATAGTAATGGATGTCGATATGGGATATAGTTATGATATCGTGTACGGTTATCGATATGGATAGAGAGTTATGGATATCGATACTAGATGTCGATATGATATCGATATGGGTATCGATATGGATACGGTATGTGATATCGACATATGGATATCGATATGGATATCGATATGATATCGATATGGATATTTGATATGATATCAATATGGATATCGATATGGCACGATATGGATATCGATATGGAGTACCAATATGGATATCGTTGTGCTATCGATATGGTATCGATATGATATCGATATGGATATAGCTAAGGGATAATGTAATATTTTATATCGATATGGATATCGATATGGTATCGTGACATATGGATATTGATATGGATATCGATATGGGATATCGATATGGATATCGATATGGATATCGATATGGATATCATTATGGATATCGATATGGGTATCGATATGGATATCGATATGATATCAATATGGATATCGCTGGTATCGATATGGTATCGATATGGATATCGATGCATATATTTATGGATACGATATAGATACATCTATATGGATATTGATATGAATATCAAAATGCATACGATATGGATATAAAAGGATATTGATGTCGATATGGATATCGATATGGGTATGGTCGATATGGACAGATCGATATGGCATCGATATGGATATCGATATCGATAAGGACATCGATATCGATATGATACCGATGGATCGATATGATATCGATATGGATGGGAGAAGGCGGATATCGATACGGATATCGATGGATATCAATATGGTTATAGTTATGGATATCGATACGATACCGATATGGACATCGATATGATATAGCGCGATATCGGACATGGATATCGTTACGGATATCGATATGGGTATCGATATGGATATCGATATAAATATCGATGGATATCAATATGGATAGTCGATATGATATCGATATAGACAATATGGATATCGATATGAATATCAATATGGATACCGTTAGTTTGCTATCGATATGGATATCGATATGATACATCGATATGATATCAATATGATATCGATATGGGCATCAATATGGATATCGATATGGATATCGATATGGATATCGATAAGGTATCGATATGGATATCGAGATGGGTATCGACATGGATACCGAATGGATATAGCTATGAATATCGATATGGATAATGATATGGTTATTTTCAAAAATGGATATCGATATGGATATCGGATATGGATATCTATATGGGCATCGATGTGGATATCGATACATGGATATCGATATAGAATCGATATGGATATCGATATGGATATCAATATGGATATCGATATGGATATCGATATGGCTATCGATATGGATATCGATATGGATATCGATATGGATATCAATATGGATATCGTTATGGTATCGATATGGATATCGATATGGATATCGATATGGATATCGATATGGATATCGTTATGGATATCGACATGGATATCGATATGGATATCGATATGGATATAGTTATGGATATCGACATGGATATCGATATGGATATCGATATGGATATAGTTATGGATATCGACATGGATATCGATATGGATATCGATATGGATATAGTTATGGATATCGACATGGATATCGATATGGATATAGTTATGGATATCGATATTTATATCGATATGGATATCGATATGGGTATCGATATGGATATCGATATGGATATCGATATGGATATCGTTATGGGTATCGATATGGGTATCGATATGGATATCGATATGGATATCAATCTGGATACCGTTATGGGTATCGATATGGATATCGATATGGATATCGATATGGATATGGTTATGGATATCGATATCGATATGGATATCGATATGGATATCGACATGGATATCGATATGGATATCGATATGGATATCAATATGGATATCGATATGGATATCAATATGGATATCGATATGGATATCGATATGGATATCGATATGGATATAGTTATGGATATCGACATGGATATCGATATGGATATCGATATGGATATCGTTATGGATATCGATATGGATATCGATATGGATATCGATATGGATATCGATATGGATATCGATATGGATATCGATATGGATATCGATATGGATATCGATATGGATATCGATATGGATATCGATATGGATATCGATATGGGTATCGATATGGATATCGATATGGGTATCGATATGGATATCGATATGGGTATCGATATGGATATCGATATGGGATTATGGATCGTTATGGATATCGATATGGATATCGTTATGGATGTCGATATGGATATCGATATGGATATCGTCATGGATGTCGATATGGATATCGATATGGATATCGATATGGATGTCGACATGGATATCGATATGGATTTCGATATGTATATCGATTTGGATATCGTTATGGTATCGGCATGTATATCGATATGGATATCGTTATGGATATCGGTATGGATATCGATATGGATATCGATATGGATATCGATATGGATATCGATATGGATATCGATATGGATATCGATATGGATATCGATATGGATATCGATATGGATATCGATATGGATATCGATATGGATATCGATATGGATATCGATATGGGTATCGATATGGATATCGAGATGGGTATCGATATGGATATCGATATGGATATCGATATGGATATCGATATGGATATCGATATGGATATCGATATGGATATCGATATGGATATCGATATGGATATCGAGATGGGTATCGATATGGATATCGATATGGATATAGTTATGAATATCGATATGGATATAGTTATGGATATCGATATGGATATAGTAATGGATGTCGATATGGATATAGTTATGGATTTTGGCATGGATATCGATATGGATATAGTTATGGATATCGATATTTATGTCGATATGGATATCGATATGGATATCGATATGGATATCGATATGGATATCGATATGGATATCGATATGGATATCGATAAGGATATCGATATGGATATCGATATGGATATCGATATGGGTATCGATATGGGTATCGATATGGATATCGATATGGATATCAATATGGATATCGTTATGGGTATCGATATGGGTATCGATATGGATATCGATATGGATATAGTTATGGATATCAATATTTATATCGATATGGATATCGATATGGGTATCGATATGGATATCGATATGGATATCGATATGGATATCGATATGGATATCGATATGGATATCGATATGGATATCAATATGGATATCGATATGGGTATCGATATGGATATCGATATGGATATCAATATGGATATCGTTATGGGTATCGATATGGGTATCGATATGGATATCGATATGGATATATTTATGGATATCGACATAGATATCTATATGGATATTGATATGAATATCAAAATGCATATCGATATGGATATAAAAAGGATATTGATGTCGATATGGATATCGATATGGGTATCGATATGGATATCGATATGGGTATCGATATGGATATCGATATCGATATGGATATCGATATCGATATGGATATCGATATCGATATGGATATCGATATGGATATAGTTATGGATATCGACATGGATATCGATATGGATATCAATATGGTTATAGTTATGGATATCGACATGGATATCGATATGGATATCGATATGGATATAGTTATGGATATCGACATGGATATCGTTATGGATATCGATATGGGTATCGATATGGATATCGATATAATATCGATATGGATATCAATATGGATATCGATATGGATATCGATATGGGTATCAATATGGATATCGATATGGATATCAATATGGATACCGTTATTTGTATCGATATGGATATCGATATGATATCGATATGGATATCAATATGGATATCGATATGGGTATCAATATGGATATCGATATGGATATCGATATGGATATCGATATGGGTATCGATATGGATATCGAGATGGGTATCGATATGGATACCGATATGGATATAGTTATGAATATCGATATGGATATCGATATGGCTATCAAAATGGATATCGATATGGATATCGATATGGATATCTATATGGGTATCGATGTGGATATCGATATGGATATCGATATAGATATCGATATGGATATCGATATAGATATGAATATGGATATCGATATTGATATCGATATGGGTATCGATATGGATATCGATATGATATCGATATGGATATCAATATGGATATCGATATGGGTATCGATATGGATATCGATATGGATGTCAATATGGATAGCGTTATGGATATCGACATGGATATCGATATGGATATCGATATGGACATCGATATGGATATAGTTATGGATATCGACATGGATATCGATATGGACATCAATATGAATATAGTTATGGATATCGACATGGATATCGATATGGATATCGACATGGATATCGATATGATATCGATATGGATATCGATATGGTATCGATATGGATATCGATATGGATATCGATATGGATATCGATATGGGTATCGATATGGATATCGATATGGATATCGATATGGATATCGATATGGATATCGATATGGGTATCGATATGGATATCGATATGGATATCGATATGGGTATCGATATGGGTATCGATATGGATATCGATATGGATATGGATATGGATATGGATATCGATATGGATATCGATATGGATATCGATATGGATATCGATATGGATATCGATATGGGTATCGATATGGATATCGATATGGATATCAATATGGATACCGTTATGGGTATCGATATGGATATCGATATGGATATAGTTATGGATATCGACATGGATATCGATATGGATATCGATATGGATATCGATATGGATATCGATATGGTTATCGATATGGATATCGATATGGATATCGATATGGATATCGATATGGATATCGATATGGATATCGATATGGATATCGATATGGATATCGATATGGATATCGATATGGATATCGATATGGATATCGATAGGATATCGAATATATCGATATGGATATCGATATGGATATCGATATGGATATCGATATGGATATCAATATGGATATCGATATGGGTATCGATATGGATATCGATATGGATATCAATCTGGATACCGTTATGGGTATCGATATGGATATCGATATGGGTATCGATATGGATATCCATATCGATATCCATATCGATACCCATATCGAAATCCAAATCGATATCCATATCGATACCCATATCGAAATCCATATCGATATCCATATCGATATCCATGTCGATATCCATATCGATATCCATATCGATATCGATATCCATATCGATATCCATATCGATATTCATATCGATATCCATATCGATATCCATAACGATATCCATATCGATAACCATATCGATATCCATATCGATATCCATATCGATATCCATATCGAAATCCATATCGATATCCATATCGATATCCATATCGATATCCATATCGATATCCATATTGATATCCATATCGATATCCATATCGATATCCATATCGATATCCATATCGATATCCATATCGATATCCATATCGATATCCATATCGATATCCATATCGATATCCATATCGATATAAATATCGATATCCATATCGATATAAATATCGATATCCATATCGATATAAATATCGATATCCATATCGATATCAATATCGATATCCATATCGATATCCATATCGATATCCATATCGATATCCATATCGATATCCATATCGATATCCATATCGATATCCATATCGATATCCATATCGATATCCATATCGATATCCATATCGATATCCATATCGATATCCATATCGATATTCATATCGATATCCATATCGATATCCATATCGATATCCATATCGATATCCATATCGATATCCATATCGATATCCATATCGATATCCATATCGATATCCATATCGATATCCATATCGATATCCATATCGATATCCATATCGATATCCATATCGATATCCATATTGATATCCATATCGATATCCATGTCGATATCCATAACTATATCCATATCGATATCCATATCGATATTCATATCGTTATCCATATCGATATCCATATCGATATCCATATCGATACCCATATCGATATCCATATCGATATCCATATCGATATCCATATCGATATCCATATCGATATCCATATCGATATCCATATCGATATCCATATCGATATCCATATCGATATCCATATCGATATCCATATTGATATCCATATCGATATCCATATTGATATCCATATCGATATCCATATCGATATCCATATCGATATCCATGCCGATATCCATAACGATATCCATATCGATATCCATATCGATACCCATATCGATATCCATATCGATATCCATATCGATATCCATATCGATATCCATATCGATATCCATATCGATATCCATATCGATATCCATATCGATATCCATATCGATATCCATATCGATATCCATATCGATATCCATATCGATATCCATATCGATATCCATATCGATATCCATATCGATATCCATATCCATATCGATATCCATATCGATATCCATATCGATATCCATATCGATATCCATATCGATATCCATATCAATATCCATATCGATATCCATATCCATATTGATATCGATATCGATATCCATGTCGATATCCATATCCATATCGATATATATATCGATATCCATATCGATATATATATCGATATCCATATCGATATATATATCGATATCCATATCGATATATATATCGATATCCATATCGATATCCATATCGATATCCATATTGATATCCATATCGATATCCATATTGATATCCATATCGATATCCATACCGATATCCATAACTATATCCATATCGATATCCATATCGATTTCCATATCGATATCCATATCGATATTCATATCGATATCCATATCGATATCCATATCGATATCCATATCGATATCCATATCGATATCCATATCGATATCCATATCGATATCCATATCGATATCCATATCGATATCCATATCGATATCCATATCGATATCCATATCGATACCCATATCGATATCCGTATCGATATCCATATCGATATCCATTTCGATACCATATCGATATCCATATTGATATCCATATCGATATTCATGTCGATATCCATAACTATATAAATATCGATATACATATCGATACTCATATCGATATCCATATCGATACTTATATCGATATCCATATCGATACCCATATCGATATCCATATCGATACCCATATCGATATATATATCGATATCCATATCGATATATATATCGATATCCATATCGATATATATATCGATATCTATATCGATATCCATATCGATATCCATATCGATATACATATTGATATCCATATCGATATCCATATTGATATCCATATCGATATCCATGCCGATATCCATAACTATATCCATATCGATATCCATATCGATACCCATATCGATATCCATATCGATACCCATATCGATATCCATATCGATATCCATATCGATATCCATATCGATATCCATATCGATATCCATAACTATATCCCTATCGATATCCATATCAATATCCATATCGATATCCATATCGATATCCATATCGATATCCATATCGATATCCATATCGATATCTATATCGATATCCATATCGATATCCATATCGATATCCATATCGATATCCATATCGATATCCATATCGATATCCATATCGATATCCATATCAATATCCATATCGATTTACATATCGATATCCATATCGATATTTATATCGATATCAATATCGATATCCATATCGATATCCATATCGATATCCATATCGATATCCATATCGATATCCATATCGATATCCATATCGATATCCATATCGATATATATATTGATATCCATATCGATATCCATATCGATATCCATATCGATATATATATCGATATCCATATCGATATCCATATCGATATCCATATCGATATCCATATCGATATCCATATTGATATCCATATCGATATCCATACCGATATCCATAACTATATCCATATCGATATCCATATCGATACCCATATCGATATCCATATCGATATCCATATCGATATCCATATCGATATCCATATCGATATCCATATCGATATCCATATCGATATCCATATCGATATCCATATCGATATCCATATCGATATCCATATCGATTTCCATATCGATATCCATATCGGTATTCATATCGATATCCATATCGATATCCATATCGATATCCATATCGATATCCATATCGATATCCATATCGATATCCATATCGATATCCATATCGATATCCATATCGATATCCATATCGATATCCATATCGATATCCATATCGATATCCATATCGATATCCATATCGATATCCATTTCGAAATCCATATCCATATCGACATCGATATCCCTATCGATATCCACATCGATATCCACATCGATATCCATATCGATATCCATATATTGATATCCATATTGATATCCATATCGATATCCATATGATATCGATATCCATATATCCATATCGATATCCATATCGATATCCATATCGATATCCATATCGATATCCATATCGATATCCATATCGATATCCATATCGATATCCATATCGATATCCATATCGATATCCATATTGATATCCATATCGATATCCATGTCGATATCCATAACTATATCCATATCGATACCCATATCGATATCCATATCGATATCCATATCGATACCCATATCGATATCCATATCGATACCCATATAGATATCCATATCGATATCCATATCGATATCCATATCTATATCCATATTGATATCCATATCGATATCCATATCGATACCCATAACGGTATCCATATTGATATCCATATCGATATCCATATCGATACCCATATCGATATCCATATTGATATCCATATCGATATCTTATCGATATCCATATCGATACCCATATCGATATCCGTATCGATATCCATATCGATATCCATTTCGATACCATATCGATATCCATATTGATATCCATATCGATATTCATGTCGATATCCATAACTATATAAATATCGATATCCATATCGATACTCATAACGATATCCATATCGATACTTATATCGATATCCATATCGATACCCATATCGATATCCATATCGATACCCATATAGATATCCATATCGATATCCATATCGATATCCTTATCTATATCCATATTGATATCCATATCGATATCCATATCGATACCCATAACGGTATCCATATTGATATCCATATCGATATCCATATCGATACCCATATCGATATCCATATTGATATCCATATCGATATCTTATCGATATCCATATCGATACCCATATCGATATCCGTATCGATATCCATATCGATATCCATATTGATATCCATATCGATATTCATGTCGATATCCATAACTATATAAATATCGATATCCATATCGATATCCATATCGATACTCATATCGATATCCATATCGATACTTATATCGATATCCATATCGATACCCATATCGATATCCATATCGATACCCATATCGATATACATATCGATATCCCATATCGATATATATATCGATATCCAAATCGATATATATATCGATATCCATATCGATATCCATATCGATATCCATATCGATATACATATTGATATCCATATCGATATCCATATCGATATCCATATCGATATCCATATTGATATCCATATCGATATCCATATTGATATCCATATCGATATCCATATCGATATCCATATCGATATCCATATCGATATCCATATCGATACCCATATCGATATCCATATCGATACCCATATCGATATCCATATCGATATCCATATCGATATCCATATCGATATCCATGTCGATATCCATAACTATATCCCTATCGATATCCATATCAATATCCATATCGATATCCATATCGATATCCATATCGATATCCATATCGATATCCATATCGATATCTATATCGATATCCATATCGATATCCATATCGATATCCATATCGATATCTATATCGATATCCATATCGATATCCATATCGATATTTATATCAAT
>JAEIGI010000122.1:0-91566 GCA_018903615.1 Drosophila neocordata
ATGAACATATGTATGTAAATGTATGTAATTTGAAAAAAGCTTACAAGCGGCTTTTATGCGGTTCTTTTTGTTGTTGGCTTTTAGTGGCGGAACAATGCTTTGGAGCCGGCAAACAATTATAATAGGTAAGTTTGATTTTATTTAATTAAGACACAGAAATTAATTGCACTTTTATTTTCAGCTTGCACTTGCACTTGCACTTGAACTCGCGATTGCCGGTATGTATACAATATATAAATGGATATAGATGTGTATATATGTATGTGGATATATGTGGACTGTATATTGATATATGTGTAGATGTAGATGTATATATGTATGTGAATATATGTGGATTGTATATTGATATATGTGTAGATGTAGATGTGTAGAAATATGTAAATTGTATGTGGATATGTATGTAGATGTATATATGTATGTGAATATATGTGGATTTGATTGTAAATTTTATGCAATTTTTTTGTAGAAAATGATACAATATGATGGAGTAGATGGCTAGAATAAGCGATCACACCAGGATAGGTGAGGGCACAGGACACAATTACATAGAATGTACATACAAATTAGAGTGAAAAGTCGCTATGGAAAAAAGCGGGAAACTTTTCACTGCAGGTAAGTATGTGTATGTGTGTGCTAATTAATATGTTGAAATTAAAAGTTTGTCTACTTAGCAGATTCTCCACCGATGCGATGCTGGGGTCGAGAGGAAGAATATCCGGCTCGAAGGACCAATGTTTTGTGGGGGGCGAAGAGCTTCTGTTTGGCAGACAATTAGGAAATGAAATTAATACGACGCGTTAACTTCGTTTTGATTAACACACGATTTATTAGGATGTGAAGTACACAGGTTACGTTGGCCACTTGGCGATACAAAAAGATTTTAAAGATTTAGGTGTTTGAAAAATGTACGGGTGTACGGGTATACGAATTGACGGGATGAAAGTCAAAAGCGAACTAACTCCTAAGATGGAGTTCTCCATCCCAAAACTCCATATCATCTTCCCAGGTGTGACCGTCTGTGTCCGAATTCGCTCCTCACCCGCTGTTCACCCATTCTGGCGTGAACAATATCGATGTGGATATGGATATCGATATGGATATCTATGTGGATATCGATATGGATAGCGATATGGATTTTGATATGGATAGACATCAATATGGATATCGATATCGGTATGGATATCAATATGGATATCGATGTGGATATCGATATGGATATCGATGTGGATATCGATATGGATATCGATGTGGACATCGATATGGATATCGATGTGGATATCGATATGGATAAAGACTTGGATATCGATATGGATGAAGACATGGATTTCGATATGGATAACGATATGGATTTCGATATGGATAACGATATGTATATCGATATAGATATCAATATGTATTTCGATGTGGATTTTTATATGGATAGCGATATGCATATCTATATGTATATCAATATGGTTATCGATACGGATATCGATATGGATATCGATATGGATGTCGATATGGATATCGATATGGATATCGATATTTATAACGATATAGAATCGACATGGATATCGATATGGATAACGATATGGATATCGATATGCATATCGATATGGATATCGATATGGATATCGATATGGATATCGATATGGATTTCGATATGGATTTTGATATGGATAACGATATCGATATGGATATCATATGAGATATCGATATGGATTTCGATATGGATTTCGATATGGATATCGATATGGATATCGATATATGGATATCGATATGGATATATCGATAATGTATATCGATATGGATATCGATATGGATATCGATATGGATTTCGATGTGGATATCGATGTGGATATGGATATCGATATGGATATCGTATATGGATTTCGATATGGATAGCGATATGGATTTCGATATGGATATCGATATCGATATGGATATTGATATTGATATGGATATCGATATGGATATCGATATGGATGTCGATATGGATATCGATATGGATATCGATATGGATATCGATATGGATATCGATATGGATATCGATATGGATATCGATATGGATATCGATATGGATATCGATATGGATATCGATATGGGATATCGATATGGATATCGATATGGATATCGATATGGATATCGATATGGATATCGATATGGATATCGATATGGATATCGATATGGATATCGATATGGATATCGATATGGATATCGATATGGATCGATATGCATATCGATATGGATATCGATATGGATATCGATATGGATATCGATATGGATATCGATATGGATATCGATATGGATATCGATATGGATATCGATATGGATATCGATATGGATATCGATATGGATATCGATATGGATATCGATATGGATATCGATATGGATATAGATATGGATATCGATATGGATATCGATATGGATATCGATATGGATATCGATATGGATATCGATATGGATATCGATATGGATATCGATATGGATATCGATATGGATATCGATATGGATATCGATATGGATATCGATATGGATATCGATATGGATATCGATATGGATATCGATATGGATATCGATATGGATATCGATATGGATATCGATATGGATATCGATATGGATATCGATATGGATATCGATATGGATATCGATATGGATATCGATATGGATATCGATACGATATGGATATCGATATGGATATCGATATGGATATCGATATGGATATCGATATGGATATCGATATGGATATCGATATGGATATCGATATGGATATCGATATGGATATGGATATCGATATGGATATCGATATGGATATCGATATGGATATCGATATGGATATCGATATGGATATCGATATGGATATCGATATGGATATCGATATGGATATCGATATGGATATCGATATGGATATCGATATGGATATGGATATCGATATGGATATCGATATGGATATCGATATGGATATCGATATGGATATCGATATGGATATCGATATGGATATCGATATGGATATCGATATGGATATCGATATGGATATCGATATGGATATCGATATGGATATCGATATGGATATCGATATGGATATCGATATGGATATCGATATGGATATCGATATGGATATCGATATGGATATCGATATGGATATCGATATGGATATCGATATGGATATCGATATGGATATCGATATGGATATCGATATGGATATCGATATGGATATCGATATGGATATCGATATGGATATCGATATGGATATCGATATGGATATCGATATGGATATCGATATGGATATCGATATGGATATCGATATGGATATCGATATGGATATCGATATGGATATCGATATGGATATCGATATGGATATCGATATGGATATCGATATGGATATCGATATGGATATCGATATGGATATCGATATGGATATCGATATGGATATCGATATGGATAACGATATGGATATCGATATGGATATCGATATGGATATCGATATGGATATCGATATGGATATCGATATGGATATCGATATGGATATCGATATGGATATCGATATGGATATCGATATGGATAGATATGGATATGGATATCGATATGGATATCGATATGGATATCGATATGGATATCGATATGGATATCGATATGGATATCGTATATGGATATCGATATGGATATCGATATGGATATCGATATGGATATCGATATGGATATCGATATGGATATCTATATGGATATCGATATGGATATCGATATGGATATCGATATGGATATCGATATGGATATCGATATGGATATCGATATGGATATCGATATGGATATCGATATGGATATCGATATGGATATCGATATGGATATCGATATGGATATCGATATGGATATCGATATGGATATCGATATGGATATCGATATTGATATCGATATGGATATCGATATGGATATCGATATGGATATCGATATGGATATCGATATGGATATCGATATGGATATCAGATATGGATATCGATATGGATATCGATATGGATATCGATATGGATATCGATATGGATATCGATATGGATATCGATATGGATATCGATATGGATATCGATATGGATATCGATATGGATATCGATATGGATATCGATATGGATATCGATATGGATATCGATATGGATATCGATATGGATATCGATATGGATATCGATATGGATATCGATATGGATATCGATATGGATATCGATATGGATATCGATATGGATATCGATATGGATATCGATATGGATATCGATATGGATATCGATATGGATATCGATGGGATATCGATATGGATATCGATATGGATATCGATATGATATCGATATGGATATGGATATCGATATGGATATCGATATGGATATCGATATGGATATCGATATGGATATCGATATGGATATCGATATGGATATCGATATCGATATGGATATCGATATGGATATGGGATATCGATATGGATATCGATATGGATATCGATATGGATATCGATATGGATATCGATATGGATATCGATATGGATATCGATATGGATATCGATATGGATATCGATATGGATATCGATATGGATATCGATATGGATATCGATATGGATATCGATATGGATATCGATATGGATATCGATATGGATATCGATATGGATATCGATATGGATATCGATATGGATATCGATATGGATATCGATATCGATATGGCATATCGATATGGATATCGATATGGATATCGATATGGATATCGATATGGATATCGATATGGATATCGATATGGATATCGATATGGATATCGATATGGATATCGATATGGATATCGATATGGATATCGATATGGATATCGATATGGATATCGATATGGATATCGATATGGATATCGATATGGATATCGATATGGATATCGATATGGATATCGATATGGATATCGATATGGATATCGATATGGATATCGATATGGATATCGATATGGATATCGATATGGATATCGATATGGATATCGATATGGATATCGATATGGATATCGATATGGATATCGATATGGATATCGATATGGATATCGATATGGATATCGATATGGATATCGGATATCGATATGGATATCGATATGGATATCGATATGGATATCGATATGGATATCGATATGGATATCGATATGGATATCGATATGGATATCGATATGGATATCGATATGGATATCGATATGGATATCGATATGGATATCGATATGGATATCGATATGGATATCGATATGGATATCGATATGGATATCGATATGGATATCGATATGGATATCGATATGGATATCGATATGGATATCGATATGGATATCGATATGGATATCGATATGGATATCGATATGGATATCGATATGGATATCGATATGGATATCGATATGGATATCGATATGGATATTATATGGATATCGATATGGATATCGATATGGATATCGATATGGATATCGATATGGATATCGATATGGATATCGATATGGATATCGATATGGATATCGATATGGATATCGATATGGATATATCGATATGGATATCGATATGGATATCGATATGGATATCGATATGGATATCGATATGGATATCGATATGGATATCGATATGGATATCGATATGGATATCGATATGGATATCGATATGGATATCGATATGGATATCGATATGGATATCGATATGGATATCGATATGGATATCGATATGGATATCGATATGGATATCGATATGGATATCGATATGGATATCGATATGGATATCGATATGGATATCGATATGGATATCGATATGGATATCGATATGGATATCGATATGGATATGGATATCGATATGGATATCGATATGGATATCGATATGGATATCGATATGGATATCGATATGGATATCGATATGGATATCGATATGATATATGGATATCGTATATCGATATGGATATCGATATGGATATCGATATGGATATCGATATGGATATCGATATGGATATCGATATGGATATCGATATCGATATGGATATAGGATATCGGATATCGATATGGATATCGATATGGATATCGATATGGATATCGATATGGATATCGATATGGATATCGATATGGATATCGATATGGATATCGATATGGATATCGATATGGATATCGATATGGATATCGATATGGATATCGATATGGATATCGATATGGATATCGATATGGATATATATCGATATGGATATCGATATGGATATCGATATGGATATCGATATGGATATCGATATGGATATCGATATGGATATCGATATGGATATCGATATGGATATCGATATGGATATCGATATGGATATCGATATGGATATCGATATGGATATCGATATGGATATCGATATGGATATCGATATGGATATCGATATGGATATCGATATCGATATGGATATCGATATGGATATCGATATGGATATCGATATGGATATCGATATGGATATCGATATGGATATCGATATGGATATCGATATGGATATCGATATGGATATCGATATGGATATCGATATGGATATCGATATCGATATGGATATCGATATGGATATCGATATGGATATCGATATGGATATCGATATGGATATCGATATGGATATCGATATGGATATCGATATGGATATCGATATGGATATCGATATGGATATCGATATGGATATCGATATGGATATCGATATGGATATCGATATGGATATCGATATGGATATCGATATGGATATCGATATGGATATCGATATGGATATCGATATGGATATCGATTTGGATATCGATATGGATATCGATATGGATTTTGATATGGATATCGATATGGTATATCTATATGCATATCTATATGGATTCCATACGGATGTCGATATGGATTCCGATATGGATAACGATATGCATATCGATATAGATATCGATATGGATTTCGATGTGGATTTTTATATGGATATCGATGTGGATATCGATATGGATATCGATATGGATATCGATTTGGATTTCGATATTGATATCGATATGGATACGGTAAGGATATCGATATGGATATCGATATGGATATCGATATGGATATCGATATGGATATCGATATGGATATCGATATGGATATCGATGTGGATTTCGATATGGATATCGATATGGATATCGATATGGATTTCGATGTGGATTTTGATATGGATAGCGATATGCATATCTATATGCATATCTATATGGATATCCATACGGATGTCTATATGGATTTCGATATGGCTAACGATATGGATATCGATATAGATATCGATATGGATTTTAATGTGGATTTTTATATGGATATCGATGTGAATATCGATTTGGATATCGATATCTATATGCATATCTATATGGATATCCATACGGATGTCGATATGGATTTCGATACGCCTAACGATATGGATATCGATATAGATATCGATATGGATTTCGATGTGGATTTTTATATGGATATCGATATGGATATCGATATGTATATAGATATGGATATTGTTATGGATACCGATATTTATATCGATGTGGATATCGATATGGATAAAGATATGGATATGGATATCGATATGGATATGGTTATGGATATCGATATGAATATGGATATCGATATGCATATCGATATGGATCGATATGGATATTAAAATGTATATCGATATGGATATCTATATGGATATCGATATGGATATCGATATGGATATCGAAATGGATATCGATAAGGATATCGATATGGATATCGATATGGATAACGATATGGATATCGATATGGATATCGATATGGATATCGATATGGATATTGATATGGATATCGATATGGATATCGATATGGATATCGATATGGATATCGATATGGATATCGATATGGATATCGATATGGATATCGATATGGATATCGATATGGATATCGATATGGATATCGATATGGATATCGATATGGATATCGATATGGATATCGATATGGATATCTATATGGATATCGATATGGATATCGATATGGATATCGAAATGGATATCGATAAGGATATCGATATGGATATCGATTTGGATTTCGATATGGATATCGATATGGATATCGATATGAATATCGATAAGTATATCGATATGGATATTGATATGGATATGGATATCGATATGGATATCGATATGGATATCGGTATGGATATCGATATGGATATCGATATGGATATCGATATGGATATCGATATGGATATCGATATGGATATTGATATGGATATCGATATGGATATCGATATGGATATCGATATGGATATCGATATGGATATCGATATGGATATCGATGTGGATTTCGACATGGATATCGATATGGACGTCGATATGGATATTGATATGAATATCGATATGAATAACGATATGGATATCGATATGGATATCGATGTGGATTTCGATATGGATATCGATATGGACGTCGATATGGATATTGATATGAATATCGATATGAATAACGATATGGATATCGATATGGATATCGATATGGATATCGATGTGGATTTCGATATGGATATCGATATGGACGTCGATATGGATATTGATATGAATATCGATATGAATAACGATATGGATATCGATATGGATATCGATATGGACGTCGATATGGATATTGATATGAATATCGATATGAATAACGATATGGATATCGATATAGATATCGATATGGATTTTAATGTGGATTTTTATATGGATATCGATGTGAATATCGATTTTGATATCGATATCTATATGCATATCTATATGGATATCCATACGGATGTCGATATAGATTTCGATACGCCTAACGATATGGATATCGATATAGATATCGATATGGATTTCGATGTGGATTTTTATATGGATATCGATATGGATATCGATATGGATATCGATATGGATATCGATATGTATATAGATATGGATATTGATATGGATACCGATATTTATATCGATGTGGATATCGATATGGATAAAGATATGGATATAGATATCGATATGGATATGGTTATGGATATCGATATGAATATGGATATCAATATGCTTATCGATTTGGATATCGATATGAATATCGATATGGATATCGATATGGATCGATATGGATATTAAAATGTATATCGATATGGATATCTATATGGATATAGAAATGGATATCGATAAGGATATCGATATGGATATCGATATGGATAACGATATGGATATCGATATGGATATCGATATGGATATCGATATGGATTTTGATATGGATAGCGATATGCATATCTATATGCATATCTATGTGGATATCCATACGGAACTCGATATGGATGTCGATATGGATATCTATATGGATATCGATATGGATATCGATATGGATATCGAAATGGATATCGATAAGGATATCGATATGGATATCGATATGGATAACGATATGGATATCGATATGGATATCGATATGTATATAGATATGGATATTGATATGGATACCGATATTTATATCGATGTGGATATCGATATTGATTAAGATATGGATATGGACATCGATATGGATATGGTTATGGATATCGATATGAATATGGATATCGATATGCATATCGATTTGGATATCGATATGAATATCGATATGGATATCGATATGGATCGATATGGATATCAAAATGGATATGGATATCTATATGGATATCGATATGGATATCGATATGGATATCGATATGGATATCGATATGGATATCGATATGGATATCGATATGGATATCGATATGGATATCGATATGGATATCGATATGGATATCGATATGGATATCGATATGGATATCGATATGGATATCAATTTTAATATCCATATCGATCCATATCGATATCCATATCCATATCCGGATATGGGTATCGATATGGATATCGATCTGGATATCGGTATGGATATCGATATGGATATCGATATGGATATCGATGTGGATATCGGTAAGGATATCGATATGGATATCGATATGGATATCGATATGGATATCGATATGGATATCGATATGGATATCGATATGGATATCGATGTGGATTTCGATATCGATATCGATATGGACGTCGATATGGATATTGATATGAATATCGATATGAATAACGATATGGATATCGATATGGATATCGATATGGATTTCGATGTGTATTTTGATACGGATAGCGATATGCATATCTATATGCATATCTATATGGATATCCATACGGATGTCTATATGGATTTCGATATGGATAACGATATGGATATCGATATGGATATCGATATGGATATCGATATGGATTTTTATATGGATATCGATATGGATATCGATATGGATATCGATATCTATATGATATCGATATGGATATCGATATGGATATCGATATGGATATCGATATGGATATCGATATGGATATCGATATGGATATCGATATGGATATCGATATGGATATCGATATGGATATCGATATGGATATCGATATGGATATCGATATGGATATCGATATGGATATCGATATGGATATCGATATGGATATCGATATGGATATCGATATGGATATCGATATGGATATCGATATGGATATCGATATGGATATCGATATGGATATCGATATGGATATCGATATGGATATCGATATGGATATCGATATGGATATCGATATGGATATCGATATGGATATCGATATGGATATCGATATGGATATCGATATGGATATCGATATGGATATCGATATGGATATCGATATGGATATCGATATGGATATCGATATGGATATCGATATGGATATCGATATGGATATCGATATGGATATCGATATGGATATCGATATGGATATCGATATGGATATCGATATGGATATCGATATGGATATCGATATGGATATCGATATCGATATGATATCGATATGGATATCGATATGGATATCGATATGGATATCGATATGGATATCGATATGGATATCGATATGGATATCGATATCGATATGGATATCGATATGGATATCGATATGGATATCGATATCGATATGGATATGGATATCGATATGGATATCGATATGGATATCGATATGGATATGCATATCGATATGGATATCGATATGGATATCGATATGGATATCGATATGGATATCGATATGGATATCGATATGGATATCGATATGGATATCGATATGGATATCGATATGGATATCGATATGGATATCGATATGGATATCGATATGGATATCGATATGGATATCGATATGGATATCGATATGGATATCGATATGGATTTTGATATGGATATCGATATGCATATCGATATGCATATCGATATGGATATCGATATGGATATCGATATGGATATCGATATGGATATCGATATGGATATCGATATGGATATCGATATGGATATCGAATATGGATATCGATATGGATATCGATATGGATATCGATATGGATATCGATATGGATATCGATATGGATATCGATATGGATATCGATATGGATATTGATATGGATATCGATATGGATATCGATATGGATATCGATGGATATCGATATAAGGATATCGATATGGATATCGATATGGATATCGATATGGATATCGATATGAATATGGATATCGATATGGATATCGATATGGATATCGATATGAATATCGATATGGATATCGATATGGATATCGATATGGATATCGATATGGATATCGATATGGATATCGATATGGATATCGATATGGATATCGATATGGATATCGATATGGATATCGATATGGATATCGATATGGATATCGATATGGATATCGATATGGATATCGATATGGATATCGATATGGATATCGATATGGATATCGATATGGATATCGATATGGATATCGATATGGATATCGATATGGATATCGATATGGATATCGATATGGATATCGATATGGATATCGATATGGATATCGATATGGATATCGATATGGATATCGATATGGATATCGATATGGATATCGATATGGATATCGATATGGATATCGATATGGATATCGATATGGATATCGATATGGATATCGATATGGATATCGATATCGATATCGATATGGATATCGATATGGATATCGATATCCATATCGATATGGATATCGATATCCATATCGATATGGATATCGATATGGATATCGATATGGATATCGATATGGATATCGATATGGATATCGATATGGATATCGATATGGATATCGATATGGATATCGATATGGATATCGATATGGATATCGATATGGATATCGATATGGATATCGATATGGATATCGATATGGATATCGATATGGATATCGATATGGATATCGATATGGATATCGATATGGATATCGATATGAATATCGATATGGATATCGATATGGATATCGATATGGATATCGATATGGATATCGATATGGATATTGATATGGATATCGATATGGATATCGATATGCATATCTATATGGATATCCATACGGATGTCGATATGGATTTCGATATGGATATCGATATGGATATCGATATGGATATCGATATGGATATCGATATGGATTTCGATATGGATATCGATATGGATATCGATATGGATATCGATATGGATATCGATATGGATATCGATATGGATATCGATACGGATATCGATATGGATATCGATATGGATATCGATATGGATATCGATATGGATATCGATATGGATTTCGATATGGATATCGATATGGATATCGATATGGATATCGATATGGATATCGATATGGATATCGATATGGATATCGATATGGATATCGATATGGATATCGATATTTATATCGATATGGATATCGATATGGATAAAGATATGGATATCGATATGGATATCGATATGGATATCGATATCGATATCGATATGGATATCGATATGGATATCGATATGGATATCGATATGGATATCGATATGGATATCGATATGGATATCGATATGGATATCAAAATGGATATCGATATGGATATCGATATGGATATCGATATGGATATCGATATGGATATCGATATGGATATCGATATGGATATCGATATGGATATCGATATGGATATCGATATGGATATCGATATGGATATCGATATGGATATCGATATGGATATCGATATGGATATCGATATGGATATCGATATGGATATCGATATGGATATCGATATGGATATCGATATGGATATCGATATGGATATCGATATGGATATCGATATGGATATCGATATCGATATGGATATCGATATGGATATCGATATGGATATCGATATGGATATCGATATGGATATCGATATGGATATGGATATCGATATGGATATCGATATGGATATCGATATGGATATCGATATGGATATCGATATGGATATCGATATGATATATCGATATGGATATCGATATGGATATCGATATGGATATCGATATGGATATCGATATGGATATCGATATGGATATCGATATGGATATCGATATGGATATCGATATGGATATCGATATGGATATCGATATGGATATCGATATGGATATCGATATGGATATCGATATGGATATCGATATGGATATCGATATGGATATCGATATGGATATCGATATGGATATCGATATGGATATCGATATCGATATCGAATATGGATATCGATATGGATATCGATATGAATATCGATATGGATATATCGATATCGATATGGATTTTGATATGGATAGCGATATGCATATCTATATGCATATCTATATGAATATCCATACGTATGTCGATATGGATTTCGATATGGCTAACGATATGGATATCGATATAGATATCGATATGGATATCGATATGGATATGGATATCGATATGCATATCAATATGGATATCGATATGGATATCGATATGGATATCGATATGGATATCGATATGGATATCGATATGGATATCGATATGGATATCGATATGGATATCGATATGGATATCGATATGGATATCGATATGGATATCGATATGGATATCGATATGGATATCGATATGGATATCGATATGGATATCGATATGGATATCGATATGGATATCGATATGGATATCGATATGTATATAGATATGGATATCGATATGGATATCGATATGGATATCGATATGGATATCGATATGGATATCGATATCGATATAAAGATAT
This sequence comes from Drosophila neocordata, assembly GCA_018903615.1. Lineage (NCBI taxonomy): Eukaryota > Metazoa > Arthropoda > Insecta > Diptera > Drosophilidae > Drosophila > Drosophila neocordata. The sequence continues at coordinate 14,053 of JAEIGI010000122.1, forward strand.
GGATATCGATATGGATATGGTTATGGATATCGATATGAATATGGATATCGATATGGATATCGATATGGATATCGATATGGATATCGATATGGATATCGATATGGATATCGATATGGATATCGATATGGATATCGATATGGATATCTATATGGATATCGATATGGATACCGATATGGATATATCGATATGGATATCGATATGGATATCGATATGGATATCGATATGGATATCGATATATCGATATGGATATCGATATGGATATCGATATGGATATCGATATGGATATCGATATGGATATCGATATGGATATCGATATGGATATCGATATGGATATCGATATGGATATCGATATGGATATCGATATGGATATCGATATGGATATCGATATGGATATCGATATGGATATCGATATGGATATCGATATGGATATCGATATGGATATGGATATGGATATCGATATGGATATCGATATTTATATCGATATGGTTGATATCGATATGGATATCGATATAGATATCGATATGGATATCGATATGGATATGGTTATGGATATCGATATGAATATGGATATCGATATGCATATCGATTTGGATATCGATATGAATATCGATATGGATATCGATATGGATCGATATGGATATTAAAATGGATATCGATATGGATATCTATATGGATATCGATATGGATATCGATATGGATATCGATATGGATATCGATATGGATATCGATATGGATATCGATATGGATATCGATATGGATATCGATATGGATATCGATATGGATATCGATATGGATATCGATATGGATATCGATATGGATATCGATATGGATATCGATATGGATATCGATATGGATATCGATATGGATATCGATATGAATATCGATATGGATATCGATATGGATATCGATATGGATATCGATATGGATATCGATATGGATATCGATATGGATATCGATATGGATATCGATATGGATATCGATATGGATATCGATATGGATATCGATATGGATATCGATATGGATATCGATATGGATATCGATATGGATATAGATATGGATATCGATATGGATATCGATATGGATATCGATATGGATATCGATATGGATATCGATATGGATATCGATATGGATATCGATATGGATATCGATATGGATATCGATATGGATATCGATATGGATATCGATATGGATATCGATATGGATATCGATATGGATATCTATAATTTATATCCATATGGATATCGATATGGATATCGATATGGATATCGATATGGATATCGATATGGATATCGATATGGATATCGATATGGATATCGATATGGATATCGATATGGATATTAATATGGATATCGATATGGATATCGATATGGATATCGATATGGATATCGATATGGATATCGATATGGATATCGATATGGATATCGATATGGATATCGATATGGATATCGATATGGATATCGATATGGATATCGATATGGATATCGATATGGATATCGATATGGATATCGATATGGATATCGATATGGATATCGATATGGATATCGATATGGATATCGATATGGATATCGATATGGATATCGATATGGATATCGATATGGATATCGATATGGATATCGATATGGATATCGATATGGATATAGATATCGATATGGATATCGATATGGATATCGATATGGATATCGATATGGATATCGATATGGATATGGATATCGATATGGATATCGATATGGATATCGATATGGATATCGATATGGATATCGATATGGATATCGATATGGATATCGATATGGATATCGATATGGATATCGATATGGATATCGATATGGATATCGATATGGATATAGATATGGATATCGATATGGATACCGATATTTATATCGATGTGGATATCCACATCGATATCGATATGGATAAAGATATGGATATCGATATGGATATGGTTATGGATATTGATATGAATATGGATATCGATTTGGATATCGATATGAATATCGATATGGATATCGATATGGATCGATATGGATATTAAAATGCATATCGATATGGATATCTATATGGATATCGATAGGGATATCTATATGTATATCGATATGGATATCGATATGGATATCGAAATGGATATCGATATGGATATCGATATGGATATCGATATGGATAACGATATGGATATCGATATGGATATCGATATGGATATCGATATGGATATCGATATGGATATCGATATGGATATCGATATGGATATCGATATGGATATCGATATGGATATCGATATGGATATCGATATGGATATCGATATGGATATCGATATGGATATCGATATGGATATCGATATGGATATCGATATGGATATCGATATGGATATCGATATGGATATCGATATGGATATCGATATAGATATCGATATGGATATCGATATGGATATCGATATGGATATCGATATGGATATCGATATGGATATCGATATTTATATCGATATGAATATCGATATAGATTAAGATATGGATATGGACATCGATATGGATATGGATATGGATATCGATATGAATATGGATATCGATATGCATATCGATATGGATATCGATATGGATATCGATATGGATATCGATATGGATATCGATATGGATATTAAAATGGATATCGATATGGATATCTATATGGATATCGATATGTATATCGATACTGATATCGATATGGATATCCATATGGATATCGATATGGATATCGATATGGATATCGATATGGATATCGATATGGATATCGATATGGATATCGATATGGATATCGATATGGATATCGATATGGATATCGATATGGATATCGATATGGATATCGATATGGATATCGATATGAATATCGATATGAATATCGATATGGATATCGATATGGATATCGATATGGATATCGATATGGATATCGATATGGATATCGATATGGATATCGATATGGATATCGATATGGATATCGATATGGATATCGATATGGATAAAGATATGGATATAGATATGGATATCAATATGGATATCGATATGGATATAGATATGGATATCGATATGGATATCGATATGGATATCGATATGGATATCGATATGGATATCGATATGGATATCGATATGGATATCGATATGGATATCGATATGGATATCGATATGGATATCGATATGGATATCGATATGGATATCGATATGGATATCGATATGGATATCGATATGGATATCTATAATTTATATCCATATGGATATTGATATGGATATCGATATGGATATCGATATGGATATCGATATGGATTTCGATATGGATATCGATATGGATATCTAAATGGATCGATATGGATATTAAAATGGATATCGATATGGATATCTATATGGATATCGATATGTATATCGATACTGATATCGATATGGATATCGATATGGATATCGATATGGATATCGATATGGATATCGATATGGATATCGATATGGATATCGATATGGATATAGATATGGATATCGATATGGATATCGATATGGATATCGATATGGATATCGATATGGATATCGATATGGATATCGATATGGATATCGATATGGATATCGATATGGATATCGATATGGATATCGATATGGATATCGATATGGATATAGATATGGATATCGATATGGATATAGATATCGATATGGATATCGATATGGATATCGATATGGATATCGATATGGATATAGATATCGATATGCATATCGATTTGGATATCGATATGCATATTAAAACGGATATCGATATGGATATCGATATGGATATCGATATGGATATCGATATGGATATCGATATGGATATCGATATGGATATCGATATAGATATCGATATGTATATAGATATGGATATCGATATGGATACCGATATTTATATCGATGTGGATATCCACATCGATATCGATATCGATATGGATAAAGATATGGATATCGATATGGATATGGTTATGGATATCGATATGAATATGGATATCGATTTGGATATCGATATGAATATCGATATGGATATCGATATGGATCGATATGGATATTAAAATGCATATCGATATGGATATCTATATGGATATCGATATGGATATCTATATGTATATCGATATGAATATCGATATGGTTATCGATATGCATATCAATTTGGATATCGATTTGGATATCGATACGCATACTAAAATGGATATCGATATGGATATCGATATGGATATTGATATGGATATCGATATGGATATCGATATAGATATCGATATGTATATAGATATGGATATCGATATGGATATCGATATGGATACCGATATTTATATCGATGTGGATATCCACATCGATATCGATATCGATATGGATAAAGATATGGATATGGATATCGATATGGATATGGTTATGGATATCGATATGAATATGGATATCGATTGGGATATCGATATGAATATCGATATGGATATCGATATGGATCGATATGGATATTAAAATGCATATCGATATGGATATCTATATGGATATCGATATGGATATCTATATGTATATCGATATGGATATCGATATGGATATCGAAATGGATATCGATATGGATATCGATATGGATATCGATATGGATAACGATATGGATATCGATATGGATATCGATATGGATATCGATATGGATTTTGATATGGATAGCGATATGCATATCTATATGCATATCTATATGCATATCTATATGCATATCTATGTGGATATCCATACGGATATCGATATGGATGTCGATATGGATAACGATTTGGATATCGATATAGATTTCGATAGTGGATTTTTATATGGATATCGATATGGATATCGATATGGATATCGATATTTATATCGATATGATATCGATGTGGATATCGATATGGATTAAGATATGGATATGGACATCGATATGGATATGGTTATGGATATCGATATGAATATGGATATCGATATGCATATCGATATGGATATAGATATGGATATCGATATGGATATCGATATGGATATAGATATGGATATCGATATGGATATCGATATGGATATAGATATGGATATCGATATGGATATCGATATGGATATCGATATGGATATTCATATGGATATCGATATGGATATCGATATGGATATCGATATGGATATCGATATGAATATCAATATGGATATCGATATGGATATCGATATGCATATCGATATGGATATCGATATGGATATCGATATGGATATCGATATGGATATCGATATGGATATAGATATGGATATCGATATGGATATCGATATGGATATAGATATGGATATCGATATGGATATCGATATGGATATAGATATGGATATCGATATCGATATCGATATGGATATCGATATGGATATCGATATGGATATCGATATGGATATCTATAATTTATATCCATATGGATATTGATATGGATATCTATATGGATATCGATATGGATATCGATATGGATATCGATATCGATATAGATATCGATATGTATATAGATATGGATATCGATATGGATACCGATATTTATATCGATGTGGATATCCACATCGATATCGATATCGATATGGATAAAGATGGATATGGATATCGATATGGATATGGTTATGGATATCGATATGAATATGGATATCGATTTGGATATCGATATGAATATCGATATGGATATCGATATGGATATCGATATGGATATGGATATTAAAATGCATATCGATATGGATATCTATATGGATATCGATATGGATATCTATATGTATATCGATATGGATATCGATATGGATATCGATATGCATATCAATTTGGATATCGATTTGGATATCGATATGCATATTAAAATGGATATCGATATGGATATCGATATGGATATCGATATGGATATTGATATGGATATCGATATGGATATCGATATAGATATCGATATGAATATAGATATGGATATCGATATGGATACCGATATTTATATCGATGTGGATATCCACATCGATATCGATATCGATATGGATATGGATAAAGATATGGATATGGATATCGATATGGATATGGTTATGGATATCGATATGAATATGGATATCGATATGAATATCGATATGGATATCGATATGAATATCGATATGGATATCGATATGGATCGATATGGATATTGAAATGCATATCGATATGGATATCTATATGGATATCGATATGGATATCTATATGTATATCGATATGGATATCGATATGGATATCGAAATGGATATCGATATGGATATCGATATGGATATCGATATGGATAACGATATGGATATCGATATGGATATTGATATGGATATCGATATGGATTTTGATAAGGATAGCGATATGCATATCTATATGCATATCTATGTGGATATCCATACGGATGTCGATATGGATGTCGATATGGATAACGATTTGGATATCGATATAGATATCGATATAGATTTCGAAGTGGATTTTTATATGGATATGGATATGGATATCGATATGGATACCGATATTTATATCGATATGGATATCGATGTGAATATCGATGTGAATATCGATATGGATATCGATATGAATATCGATATGGATATCGATATGGAATCCGATATGGATATCGATATGGATATCGATATGGATATCGATATGGATATCGATATGGATATCGATATGGATATCGATATGGATATCGATATGGATATCGATATGGATATCGATATGGATATCGATATGGATATCGATATGGATATCGATATGGATATCGATATGGATATCGATATGGATATCGATATGGATATCGATATGGATATCGATATGGATATCGATATGGATATCGATATGGATATCGATATGGATATCGATATGGATATCGATATGGATATCGATATGAATATCGATATGGATATCGATATGGATATCGATATGGATATCGATATGGATATCGATATGGATATAGATATGGATATCTAAATGGATCGATATGGATATTAAAATGGATATCGATATGGATATCTATATGGGTATCGATATGTATATCGATATGGATATCGATATGGATATCGATATGGATATCGATGTGCATATCGATAAGGATATCGATATGGATATCGATATGGATATCGATATGGATATAGTAATGGATATCGATATGGATATCGATATGGATATAGATATGGATATCGATATGGATATCGATATGGATATCGATATGGATATCGATATGGATATCGATATGGATATAGATATCGATATGCATATCGATTTGGATATCGATATGCATATTAAAACGGATATCGATATGGATATCGATATGGATATCGATATGGATATCGATGTGCATATCGATAAGGATATCGATATGGATATCGATATGGATATCGATATGGATATCGATATGGATATCGATATGGATATCGATATGGATATCGATATGGATATCGATATGGATATCGATATGGATATCGATATGGATATCGATATGGATATCGATATGGATATCGATATAGATATCGATATGGATATCGATATGCATATCGATGTGGATTTCGATATGGATATCGATATGGATTTCGATGTGGATTTTGATATGGATAGCGATATGCATATCTATATGCATATCTATATGCATATCTATATGCATATGGATATCGATATGGATTCCATACGGATATCGATATGGATATCGATATGGATATCGATATGGATATCGATATGGATATCGATATGGATTTCGATGTGGATTTTGATATGGATAGCGATATGCATATCTATATGCATATCTATATGGATATCCATACGGATGTCGATATGGATTTCGATATGGATAACGATATGGATATCAATATAGATATCGATATGGATTTCGATGTGGATTTTTATATGGATATCGATGTGGATATCGATATGGATATCGATAAGGATATCGATTTGGATTTCGATATGGATATCGATATGGATATCGATATGAATATCGATAAGTATATCGATATGGGATATGGATATGGATATGGATATGGATATCGATATGGATATCGATATGGATATCGATATGGATATCGGTATGGATATCGATATGGATATCGATATGGATATCGATATGGATATCGATATGGATATCGATATGGATATCGATATGGATATCGATATGGATATCGATATGGATATCGATATGGATATCGATATGGATATCGATGTGGATTTCGATATGGATATCGATATTTATCGATATGGATATCGATATTTATCGATATGGATATCGATATGGACGTCGATATGGATATCGATATGAATATCGATATGAATAACGATATGGATATCGATATGGATATCGATATGGATATCGATATGGATATGGATATCGATATGGATACCGATATTTATATCGATGTGGATATCGATATGGATTAAGATATGGATATGGACATCGATATGGATATGGTTATGGATATCGATATGGATATCGATATGGATATCGATATGGATATCGATATGGATATGGATATCGATATGGATATCGATATGGATATCGATATGGATACCGATATTTATATCGATGTGGATATCGATATGGATTAAGATATGGATATGGATATCGATATGGATATCGATATGGATATGGATATGGATATCGATATGGATATCGATATGGATTTCGATATGGATATCGATATGGATATCGATATGGATATCTATATGGATCGATATGGATATTAAAATGGATATCGATATGGATATCTATATGGGTATCGATATGTATATCGATACTGATATCGATATGGATATCGATATGGATATCGATATGGATATCGATATGGATATCGATATGCATATCGATATGGATATCGATATGGATATCGATATGGATATCGATATGGATATAGTAATGGATATCGATATGGATATCGATATGGATATAGATATGGATATCGATATGGATATCTATATGGATATCGATATGGATATCGATATGGATATCGATATGGATATCGATATGGATATCGATATGGATATAGATATCGATATGCATATCGATTTGGATATCGATATGCATATTAAAATGGATATCGATATGGATATCGATATGGATATCTATATGGATATCGATATGGATATTGATATGGATATCGATATGGATATCGATATGGATATCGATATGGATTTCGATATGGATATCGATATGGATATCGATATGGATATCGATATGGATAACGATATGGATATCGATATGGATATCGATATGGATATCGATATGGATATCGATATGGATATCGATATAGATATCGATATGGATATCGATATGCATATCGATGTGGATTTCGATATGGATATCGATATGGATTTCGATGTGCATTTTGATATGGATAGCGATATGCATATCTATATGCATATCTATATGGATTCCATACGGATATCGATATGGATTTCGATATGGATAACGATATGGATATTGATATGGATATCGATATGGATATCGATATGGATATCGATATGCATATCGTATATATGAATATCCATACGGATGTCGATATGGATTTCGATATGGATAACGATATGGATATCAATATAGAATCGATATGGATTTCGATGTGGATTTTTATATGGATATCGATTTGGATTTCGATATGGATATCGATATGGAAATCGATATGAATATCGATAAGTATATCGATATGGATATGGATATTGATATGGATATGGATATCCATATGGATATCGATATGGATATCGGTATGGATATCGATATGGATATCGATATGGATATCGATGTGGATATCGATAAGGATATCGATATGGATATCGATATGGATATCGATATGGATATCGATATGGATATCGATATGGATATCGATATGGATATCGATATGGATATCGATATGGATATCGATGTGGATATCGATATGGATATCGATATGGATATCGATATGGATATCGATATGGATATCGATATGGATGTCGATATGGATATCGATATGAATATCGATATGAATATCGATATGAATAACGATATGGATATCCATATGGATATCGATATGGATATCGATATGGATATGGATATCGATATGGATACCGATATTTATATCGATGTGGATATCGATATGGATTAAGATATGGATATGGATATCGATATGGATATCGATATGGATATCGTTATGGATATCGATATGGATATCGATATGGATATGGATATCGATATGGATACCGATATTTATATCGATATGGATATCGATATGGATTAAGATATGAATATGGATATCGATATGCATATCGATTTGGATATCGATATGGATATCGATATGGATATCGATATGGATATCGATATGGATATCGATATGGATATCGATATGGATATCGATATGGATATCGATATGAATATCGATATGGATATCGATATGGATATCGATGTGCATATCGATAAGGATATCGATATGGATATCGATATGGATATCGATATGGATATCGATATGGATATCGATATGGATATCGATATGGATATCGATATGGATATCGATATGGATATCGATATGGATATCGATATGGATATAGATATGGATATCGATATGGATATCGATATGGATATGGATATCGATATCGATATCGATATGGATTTCGATGTGGATTTTTATATGGATATCGATGTGGATATCGATATGGATATCGATATGGATAACGATATGGATATCGATATGGATAATCGATATGGATATCGATATGGATATCGATATGGATATCGATATGGATATCGATATGGATATCGATATGGATATCGATATGGATATCGATATGGATATCGATATGCATATCGATATGGATTTCGATATGGATATCGATATGGATTTCGATGTGGATTTTGATATGGATAGCGATATGCATATCTATATGCATATCTATATGGATTCCATACGGATGTCGATATGGATTTCGTTATGGATAACGATATGGATATCGATATGGATATCGATATGGATATCGATATGGATATCGATATGGATTTCGATGTGGATTTTGATATGGATAGCGATATGCATATCTATATGAATATCCATACGGATGTCGATATGGATTTCGATATGGATAACGATATGGATATCAATATAGATATCGATATGGATTTCGATGTGGATTTTTATATGGATATCGATGTGGATATCGATATGGATATCGATATGGATATCGATATTTATCGATATGGATATCGATATGGACGTCGATATGGATATCGGTATGAATATCGGTATGAATAACGATATGGATATCGATATGGATTTTGATATGGATAGCGATGTGGATTTCGATATGGATATCGATATGGATATCGATATGGATATCGATATGGATATCGATATGGATATCGATGTTGACGTCGATATGGATATCGGTGTGAATAACGATATGGATATGGATATCGATATGTATATCGATATGGATATCGATATGGATATCGATATGGATGTCGATATGGATATCGATAGGGATATCGATATGAATATCGCTATGAATATCGATAAGTATATCGATATGGATATGGATATTGATATGGATATGGATATGGATATCGATATGGATATCGATATGGATATCGATATGGATATCGCTATAAATATCGATATCCATATCGATATCCATATCGATATCCATATCGATATCCATATCGATATCCATATCCGTATCAATATCCATATCGATATACTTATCGATATTCATATCGATATTCATATCGATATCCATATCGATATCCATATCGATATCCATATCGATATCCATATCGACATCCATATCGATATCCATATCGATATCCATATCGATATCCATTGCGATATCCACATCGATATCCATATCCATATCGTTATTCATACCGATATTCATACCGATATCCATATCGATATCCATATCGATATCCATATCGAAATCCACATCGCTATCCATATCAAAATCCATATCGATATCCATATCGTTATTCATACCGATATTCATACCGATATCCATATCGATGTCCATATCGATATCCATATCGATAAATATCGATATCCATATCGATATCCATATCGATATCCATATCGATATCCATATCGACATCCATATCGATATCCATATCGATATCCATATCGATATATTCATATCTATGTGGATATCCATACGGATGTCGATATGGATGTCGATATGGATAACGATTTGGAAATCGATATAGATATCGATATAGATTTCGAAGTGGATTTTTATATGGATATCGATATGGATATCGATATGAATATCGATATGAATATCGATAAGTATATCGATATAGATATGGATATTGATATGGATATGGATATCGATATGGATATCGACATATATATCAATATCCATATCGATATCCATATCGATATCCATAGCGATATCCACATCGATATCCATATCCATATCGTTATTCATACCGATATCCATATCGATATCCATATCGATATCCATATCGAAATCCACATCGCTATCCATATCAAAATCCATATCGATATCCATATCGTTATTCATACCGATATTCATACCGATATCCATATCGACGTCCATATCGATATCCATATCGATAAATATCGATATCCATATCGATATCCATATCGATATCCATATCGATATCCATATCGATATCCATATCGATATCCATATCGATATCCATATCGATATCCATATCGATATATGCATATCTATGTGGATATCCATACGGATGTCGATATGGATGTCGATATGGATAACGATTTGGATATCGATATAGATATCGATATAGATTTCGAAGTGGATTTTTATATGGATATCGATATGGATATCGATATGGATATAGATATGGATATCGATATGGATACCGATATTTATATCGATGTGGATATCGATATGGATTAAGATATGGATATGGACATCGATATGGATATGGTTATGGATATCGATATGAATATGGATATCGATATGGATATCGATATGGATCGATATGGATATTAAAATGGATATCGATATGGATATCTATATGGATATCGATATGGATATCGATATGGATATCGATATGGATATCGATATGGATATCGATATGGATATCGATTTGGATATCGATATGCATATCGATATGCATATTAATATGGATATCGATATGGATATCGATATGGATATCTATAATTGATATCGATATGGATATTGATATGGATATCGATATGGATATCGATATGGATATCGATATGGATATCGATATGGATATCGATATGGATATCTAAATGGATCGATATGGATATTAAAATGGATATCGATATGGATCGATATGGATATTAAAATCGATATCGATATGGATATCTACATGGATATCGATATGGATATCGATATGGATATCGATATGGATATCGATATGGATATCGATATGGATATCGATATGCATATCGATATGGATATCGATATGGATATCGATATGGATATCGATATGGATATCGATATGGATATCGATATGGATATCGATATGGATATCGATATGGATATCGATATGGATATCGATATGGATATCGATATGGATATCGATATGGATATCGATATGGATATCGATATGGATATCGATATGGATATCGATATGGATATCGATATGGATATCGATATGGATATCGATATGGATATCGATATGGATATCGATATGGATATCTATAATTGATATCGATATGGATATTGATATGTATATCGATATTGATATCGATATGGATTTCGATGTGCATATCGATATGGATATTAAAATGGATATCGATATGGATATATATCTATATGGATATCGATATTTATATCGATACTGATATCGATTTGGATATCGATATGGATATCGATATGGATATCGATATGGATATCGATATGGATATCGATATGGATATCGATATGGATATCGATATGGATATCGATATGGATATCGATATGGATATCGATATGGATATCGATATGGATATCGATATGGATATCGATATGGATATCGATATGGATATCGATATGGATATCGATATGGATATAGATATCGATATGCATATCGATTTGGATATCGATATGGATATCGATATGGATATCGATATGGATATCGATATGGATATCGATATGGATATCGATATGGATATCGATATGGATATCGATATGGATTTCGATGTGGATTTTGATATGGATAGCGATATGCATATCTATATGCATATCTAAATGGATATCCATACGGATGTCTATATGGATTTCGATATGGCTATCGATATGGATATCGATATGGATATCGATATGGATATCGATATGGATATCGTTTTTATATGGATATCGATGTGAATATCGATATGGATGATATCGATATCGATATGGATTTTGATATGGATATCGATATGCATATCTATATGCATATCTATATGGATATCCATATGGATGTCGATATGGATTTCGATACGGCTAACGATATGGATATCGATATGGATATCGATATGGATATCGATATGGATATCGATATGGATATCGATATGGATATTGATATGGATATCGATATGGATATAGATATGGATATCGATATGGATATCGATGTCGAATATCGATATGGATATCGATATGGATAAAGATATGGATATGGTTATCGATTTGATATATCGATATTCATATCGATATGCATATCGATATATCGATATAAATATCGATATGGATATCGATATGGATATCCATATCGATATCGATATCGATATCCATATCGATATCCATATCGATATCCATATCGATATCCATATCGATATCGATATCGATATGGATATCGATATGGATATCGATATTCATACCGATATGGATATCGATATAGATATATGGATATATGGATATCGATATGGATATCGATATGGATATCGATATGGATATCGATATGGATATCGATATGGATATCGATATGGATATCGATATGGATATCGATATGGATATCGATGTATGGATATCGATATGGATATCGATATGGATATCGATATGGATATGGATATCGATATGGATATCGATATGGATATCGATATGGATATCGATATGGATATCGATATGGATATCGATATGGATATCGATATGGATATCGATATGAATATCGATATGGATATCGATATGGATATCGATATGGATATCGATATGGATATCGATATGGATATCGATATGGATATCGATATGGATATCGATATGGATATCGATATAAATATCGATATCCATATCGATATCCATATCGATATCGATATCCATATCGATATCCATATCGATATCCATATCGATATCGATATCCATATCGATATACATATCGATATCATATCGATATCGATATGGATATCGATATGCATATCGATATGCATATCGATATCCATATCGATATCCATATCGATATCCATATCGATATGGATATCGATATGGATATCGATATCGATATCCATATGGATATCGATATCCATATCGATATGGATATCGATATGCATATCGATATGCATATCGATATGCATATCGATATCCATATCGATATCCATATCGATATCCATATCGATACGGATATCGATATCCATATCGAAATGGATATCGATATGCATATCGATATGCATATCGATATTCATATCCGATATCCATATCGATGTCGATATGGATATCGATATGGATAAATATCGATATGGATATCGATATGGATATCGATATGGATATCGATATGGATATCGATATCGATATCCATATCGATATGGATATCGATATGCATATCGATATGGATATCGTATGGATATCGATATGGATATCGATATGGATATCGATATGGATATCGATATGGATATCGATATGGATATCGATATGGATATCGATATAGATATCGATATGGATATCGATATGGATATCGTATATGGATATCGATATGAATATCGATATGGATATCGATATAGATATCGATATGGATATCGATATGGATATCGATATGGATATGGATATCGATAGATATCGATATGGATATCGATATCCATATCGATATGCATATCGATATGCATATCGATATGGATATCGATATGGATATCGATATGGATATCGATATGCATATCGATATGGATATCGATATGGATATCGATATGGATATCGAAATGGTATCGATATGGATATCGATATGGATATCGATATGGATATCGATATGGATATTAAAATGGATATCGATATGGATATCGATATGGATATCGATATGGATATCGATATGGATATCGATATGGATATCGATATGGATATCGATATGGATATCGATATGGATATCGATATGGATATCGATATGGATATCGATATGGATATCGATATGGATATCGATATGGATATCGATATGGATATCGATATGGATATCGATATGGATATCGATATGGATATCGATATGGATATCGATATGGATATCGATATGGATATCGATATGGATATCGATATGGATATCGATATGGATATCGATATGGATATGGATAACGATATGCATATCGATTTGGATATCGATATGCATATCGATATGCATATTAAAATGGATATCGATATGGATATCTATAATTGACATCGATATGGATATCGATATGTATATCGATACTGATATCGATATGGATATCGATATGGATTTCGATATAGGATATCGATATGGATATTGATGTGCATATCCATAAGGATATCGATTTGGATATCGATATGGATATCGATATGGATATCGATATGGATATAGATATGGATATCGATATGGATATCGATATAGATAAAGATATGGATATCGATATGGATATCGATATGGATATCGATATGGATATCGATATGGATATCGATATAGATATCGATATGGATATCGATATGGATATCGATATGGATATAGATATCGATATGCATATCGATTTGGATATCGATATGCATATAAAAATGGATATCGATATGGATATCGATATGGATATCTATATGGATATCGATATGTATATCGATATGGATTTCGATGTGGATTTTGATATGGATAGCGTTATGCATATCTATATGCATATCTAAATGGATATCCATACGGATGTCTATATGGATTTCGATATGGCTAACGGTATGGATATCGATATAGATATCGATATGGATTTTTATGTGGATTTTTATATGGATATCGATGTGAATATCGATTTGGATGTCGATATCGATATGGATTTTGATATGGATAGCGATATGCATATCTATATGCATATCTATATGGATATCCATACGGATGTCGATATCGATTTCGATACGGCTAACGATATGGATATCGATGTGGAGTTCGATGTGGATTTTTATATGGATATCGATATGGATATCGATATGGATATCGATATGGATATAGATATGGATATCGATATGGATACCGATTCTTATATCGATGTGGATATCGATATGGATAAAGATATGGATATGGTTATCGATTTGGATATATCGTTATTCATACGATTCATATGGATATCGCTATAAATATCGATATCCTTATCGATATCCACATCGATATCCATATCGATATCCATATCGATATCCATATCGATATCCATATCGATATCCATATCGATATCCATATCCGTATCAATATCCATATCGATATACTTATCGATATTCATATCGATATTCATATCGATATCCATATCGATATCCATATCGATATCCATATCGACATCCATATCGATATCCATATCGATATCCATATCGATATCCATTGCGATATCCACATCGATATCCATATCCATATCGTTATTCATACCGATATTCATACCGATATGCACATCGATATCCATATCAAAATCCATATCGATATCCATATCGTTATTCATACCGATATTCATACCGATATCCATATCGATGTCCATATCGATATCCATATCGATAAATATCGATATCCATATCGATATCCATATCGATATCCATATCGATATCCATATCGACATCCATATCGATATCCATATCGATATCCATATCGATATATGCATATCTATGTGGATATCCATACGGATGTCGATATGGATGTCGATATGGATAACGATTTGGAAATCGATATAGATATCGATATAGATTTCGAAGTGGATTTTTATATGGATATCGATATGGATATCGATATGAATATCGATATGAATATCGATAAGTATATCGATATGGATATGGATATTGATATGGATATGGATATCGATATGGATATCGACATATATATCAATATCCATATCGATATCCATATCGATATCCATAGCGATATCCACATCGATATCCATATCCATATCGTTATTCATACCGATATTCATACCGATATGCACATCGATATCCATATCAAAATCCATATCGATATCCATATCGTTATTCATACCGATATTCATACCGATATCCATATCGACGTCCATATCGATATCTATATCGATAAATATCGATATCCATATCGATATCCATATCGATATCCATATCGATATCCATATCGATATCCATATCGATATCGATATCGATATCGATATCCATATCGATATCCATATCGATATATGCATATCTATGTGGATATCCATACGGATGTCGATATGGATGTCGATATGGATAACGATTTGGATATCGATATAGATATCGATATAGATTTCGAAGTGGATTTTTATATGGATATCGATATGGATATAGATATGGACATCGATATGGATACCGATATTTATATCGATGTGGATATCGATATGCATTAACATATGGATTTGGACATCGATATGGATATGGTTATGGATATCGATATGAATATGGATATCGATATGCATATCGCTTTGGATATCGATATGAATATCGATATGGATATCGATATGGATCGATATGGATATTAAAATGGATATCGATATGGATATCTACATGGATATCGATATGGATATCGATATGGATATCGATATGGATATCGATATGGATATGGATAACGATATGCATATCGTTTTGGATATCGATATGCATATCGATATGCATATTAAAATGGATATCGATATGGATATCGATATGGATATCTATAATTGACATCGATATGGATATTGATATGGATATCGATATAGATATCGATATGGATATCGATATGGATTTCGATATGGATATCGATATGGATATCTAAATGGATCGATATGGATATTAAAATGGATATCGATATGGATCGATATGGATATTAAAATCGATATCGATATGGATATCTACATGGATATCGATATGGATATCGATATGGATATCGATATGGATATCGATATGGATATCGATATGGATATCGATATGGATATCGATATGCATATCGATATGGATATCGATATTGATATCGATATGGATATCGATATGGATATCGATATGGATATCGATATGGATATCGATATGGATATAGATATGGATATCGATATCGATATCGATATGGATATCGATATGGATATCGATATGGATATCGATATGGATATGGATAACGATATGCATATCGATTTGGATATCGATATGCATATCGATATGCATATTAAAATGGATATCGATATGGATATCGATATGGATATCTATAATTGACATCGATATGGATATCGATATGTATATCGATACTGATATCGATATGGATATCGATATGGATTTCGATATAGGATATCGATATGGATATCGATGTGCATATCCATAAGGATATCGATTTGGATATCGATATGGATATCGATATGGATATCGATATGGATATAGATATGGATATCGATATGGATATCGATATGGATATAGATATGGATATCGATATGGATATCGATATGGATATCGATATGGATATCGATATGGATATCGATATACGATATATAGATATGGATATCGATATGGATATCGATATGGATATCGATAGATATCGATATGCATATCGATTTGGATATCGATATGCATATAAAAATGGATATCGATATGGATATCGATATGGATATCTATATGGATATCGATATGTATATCGATATGGATTTCGATGTGGATTTTGATATGGATAGCGATATGCATATCTATATGCATATCTAAATGGATATCCATACGGATGTCTATATGGATTTCGATATGGCTAACGGTATGGATATCGATATAGATATCGATATGGATTTTTATGTGGATTTTTATATGGATATCGATGTGAATATCGATTTGGATGTCGATATCGATATGGATTTTGATATGGATAGCGATATGCATATCTATATGCATATCTATATGGATATCCATACGGATGTCGATATCGATTTCGATACGGCTAACGATATGGATATCGATATGGAGTTCGATATGGATTTCGATATGGATTTCGATATGGATATCGATATGGATATCGATATGGATATCGATATGGATATCGATATGGATATCGATATGGATATCGATATGGATATCGATATGGATAAAGATATGGATATCGATATGGATATCGATATGGATATCGATATGGATATCGATATGGATATCGATATGGATATCGATATGGATATCGATATGGATATCGATATGGATATCGATATGGATATCGATATGGATATCGATATGGATATCGATATGGATATCGATATCGATATCGATATGGATATATCGATATGAATATCGATATGGATATCGATATGGATATCGATATGGATATGATATCGATATGGATATCGATATGGATATCGATATGGATATCGATATGGATATCGATATGGATATCTCGATATGGATATCGATATGGATATCGATATGGATAACGATATGGATATCGATATGGATATCGATATGGATATCGATATGGATTTTGATAAGGATAGCGATATGCATATCTATATGGATTTTGATATGGATAGCGATATGCATATCTATATGTATATCTATATGGATATCCATACGGATGTCGATATGGATGTTGATATGGATAACGATTTGGATATCGATATAGATATCGATATGGATATCGATATGGATATCGATATGGATATCGATATGGATATCGATATGGATATAGATATGGGTATCGATATGGATACCGATATTTATATCGATGTGGATATCGATATGGAAATGGTTATGGATATCGATATGAATATGGATATCGATATGCATATTGATTTGGATATCGATATGAATATCGATATGGATATCGATATGGATCGATATGGATATTAAAATGGATATCGATATGGATATCTATATGGGTATCGATATGTATATCGATACTGATATCGATATGGATATCGATATGGATATCGATATGGATATCGATGTGCATATCGATATGGATATCGATATGGATATCGATATGGATATCGATATGGATATCGATATGGATATCGATATGCATATAGATATCGATATGGATATCGATATGGATATCGATATCGATATGGATATCGATATGGATATCGATATGGATATCGATATGGATATCGATATGGATATCGATATGGATATCGATATGGATATCGATATGGATATCGATATGGATATCGATATGGATATCGATATGGATATCGATATGGATATCGATATGGATATCGATATGGATATCGATATGGATATCGATATGGATATCGATATCGATATGGATATCGATATGGATATCGATATGGATATTAATATGGATATCGATATGGAATATCGATATGGATATCGATATGGATATCGATATGGATATCGATATGGATATCGATATGGATATCGATATGGATATCGATATGGATATCGATATGGATATCGATATGGATATCGATATGGATATCGATATGGATATCGATATGGATATCGATATCGATATGGATATCGATGATATCGATGGATATCGATATGGATATCGATATGGATATCGATATGGATATGGATATCGATATGGATATCGATATGCATATCGATATGCATATTCAAAATGGATATCGATATGGATATCGATATGGATATCGATATGGATATCGATATGGATATCGATATGGATATCGATATGGATATCGATATGGATATCGATATGGATTTCGATATGGATATCGATATGGATATCGATATGGATATCTATATGGGTCGATATGGATATTAAAATGTATATCGATATGGATATCTATATGGATATCGATATGTATATCGATACTGATATCGATATGGATATCCGTATGGATATCGATATGGATATGGATGTGAATATCGATATGGATATCGATATGGATATCGATATGGATATCGATATGGATATCGATATGGATATCGATATGGATATCGATATGGATATCGATATGGATATCGATATGCATATCGATTTGGATATCGATATGCATATCGATATGCATATTAAAATGGATATCGATATGGATATCGATATGGATATCTATATGGATATCGATATGGATATTGATATGGATATCGATATGGATATTGATATGGATATCGATATGGATATCGATATCGATATGGATATCGATATGGATATCGATATGGATATCGATATGGATATCGATATGGATATCGATATGGATATCGATATGGATATCGATATGGATATCGATATGGATATCGATATGGATATCGATATGGATATCGTATATCGATATGGATATCGATATGGATATCGATATGGATATCGATATGGATAACGATATGGATATCGATATGGATATAGATATGGATATCGATATAGATATCGATATGGATTTCGATATGCATATCGATGTGGATTTCGATATGGATATCGATATGGATTTCGTTGTGGATTTTGATATGGATATCTATATCTATATGCATATCTATATGCATATCTATATGGATATCCATACGGATGTCGATATGGATTTCGATATGGATAACGATATGGATATCAATATAGATATCGATATGGATTTCGATGTGGATTTTTATATGGATATCGATGTGGATATCGATATGGATATCGATATGGATATCGATATGGATATCGATATTTATCGATATGGATATCGATATGGACGTCGATATGGATATCGGTATGAATATCGGTATGAATAACGATATGGATATCGATATGGATTTTGATATGGATAGCGATGTGGATTTCGATATGGATATCGATATGGATATCGGTATGAATATCGGTATGAATAACGATATGGATATGGATATCGATATGGATATCGATATGGATATCGATATGGATGTCGATATGGATATCGATATGGATATCGATATGAATATCGCTATGAATATCGATAAGTATATCGATATGGATATGGATATTGATATGGATATGGATATCGATATGGATATCGATATGGATGTCGCTATAAATATCGATATCCTTATCGATATCCACATCGATATCCATATCGATATCCATATCGATATCCATATCGATATCCATGGCGATATCCATATCAAAATCCATATCGATATCCATATCGTTATTCATACCGATATTCATACCGATATCCATATCGACGTCCATATCGATATCCATATCGATAAATATCGATATCCATATCGATATCCATATCGATATCCATATCGATATCCATATCGATATCCATATCGATATCCACATCGATATCCATATAAAAACCCACATCGAAATCCATATCGATATCTATATTGATATCCATATCGTTATCCATATCGAAATCCATATCGACATCCGTATGGATATCCATATAGATATGCATATAGATATGCATATAGATATGCATATCGCTATCCATATCAAAATCCACAACGAAATCCATATCGATATCCATATCGAAATCCACATCGATATGCATATCGATATCCATATCGATATCTATATCGATATCCATATCGATACCCATATCGATATCCATATCGTTATCCATATCGATATCCATATCGATATCCATATCGATATTCATATCGAAATCCATATCGATATCCATATCGATATCCATATCGATATCCATATCGATATCCATATCGATATCCATATCGAAATCCATATCGATATCCATATCGATATCCATATCGATATCCATATCAATATCCATATCGATATCCATATCGATATCCATATCGATATCCATATCGATATCCATTTTAATATGCATATCGATATGCATATCGATATCCAAATCGATATGCATATCGATATCCATATCCATATCGATATCCATATCCATACCCATATCCATATCGATATCCATATCGATATCCATATCGATATCCATATCGATATCCATATCGATATCCATATCGATATCCATATCGATATCCATATCGATATCCATATCGATATCCATATCGATATCCATATCGATATCCATATCGATATCCATATCGATATCCATATCGATATTCACATCGATATCCATATCGATATCCATACGGATATCCATATCCATATCAGTATCGATATACATATCGATATCCATATAGATATCCATATCGATATCCATTTTAATATCCATATCGATCCATATAGATATCCATATCGATATCCATATCGAAATCCATATCGATATCCATATCGATATCCATACCGATATCCATATCAATATCCATATCGATATCCATATAGATATCCATATCGATATCCATATCGATATCCATTTTAATATTTCGATATTATATGGATATCCATATCGATATCCATATCGATATCCATATCGATATCCATATCGATATCCATATCGATATCCATATCGATATCCATATCGATATCCATATCGATATCCATATCGATATCCATATCGATATCCATATCGATATCCATATCGATATCCATATCGATATCCATATCGATATCCATATCGATATCCATATCGATATCCATATCGATATCCATATCGATATCCATATCGATATCCATACCGATATCCATATCGATATCCATATCGATATCCATATAGATATCCATATCGATATCCATATCGATATCCATTTTAATATGCATATCGATATGCATATCGATATCCAAATCGATATGCATATCGATATCCATATCGATATCCATATCGATATCCATATCGATATCCATATCGATATCCATATCGATATCCATATCGATATCCATATCGATATCCATATCGATATCCATATCGATATCCATATCGATATCCATATCTACATCCATATCGATATCCATATCGATATCCATATCGATATCCTTATCGATATGCACATCGATATCCATATCGATATCCATATCAATATCCATATCGATATCCATATCGATATCCATATCGATATTCACATCGATATCCATATCGATATCCATATGGATATCCATATCGATATCAGTATCCATATACATATCGATATCCATATAGATTCCATATCGATATCCATTTTAATATCCATATCGATCCATATCGATATCCATATCGATATTCATATCGATATCCAAATCAATATGCATATCGATATCCATATTCATATCGATATCCATAACCATATCCATATCGATATCCACATCGATATAAATATCGGTATCCATATCGATATCCATATCGATATCCATATCGATATCCATATCGATATCCATATCGATAACTATATCGATATCCAAATCGTTATCCATATCAACATCCATATCGACATCCGTATGGATATCCATATAGATATGCATATAGATATGCATATCGCTATCCATATCAAAATCCATATCGATATCCATATCGATATCCATATCGTTATCCATATCGATATCCATATCGATATTTATATAGATATCCATTTCGGTATCCATATCGATATCCATATCGATATCCATATAGATATCCATATCCATTTTAATATCCATATCGATCCATATCGATATCCATATCGATATTCATATCGATATCCAAATCGATATGCATATCGATATCCATATTCATATCGATATCCATAACCATATCCAAATCGATAACCATATCCATATCTTTATCCATATCGATATCCACATCGATATAAAAATCGGTATCCATATCGATATCCATATCTATATCCATATCGATATCCATATCGATATCCATATCGATATCCATATCGATATCCATATAAAAATCCACATCGAACTTCACATCGACATCTATATCGATATCCATATCGTTAGCCGTATCCAAATCCATATCGACATCCGTATGGATATCCATATAGATATGCATATAGATATGCATATCGCTATCCATATCAAAATTCATATCGATATCGACATCCAAATCGATATTCACATCGATATCCATATAAAAATCCACATCAAAATCCATATCGATATCTATATCGATATCCATATCGTTAGCCATATCGAAATCCATATAGACATCCGTATGGATATCCATTTAGATATGCATATAGATATGCATATCGCTATCCATATCAAAATCCACATCGAAATCCATATCGATATCCATATCGATATAAATATAGATATCCATATCGATATCCATATCCATATCCATATCGATATCCATTTTTATATGAATATCGATATCCAAATCGATATGCATATCGATATCTATATCCATATCGATATCCATATCGATATCCATATCGATATCCATATCCATATCGATATCCATATCGATATCCATATCGATATCCATATCCATATCGATATCCATATCGATATCCATTTCTATATCTATATCGATATCCATATCGATATCCATATCGATATCCATATCGATATCCTTATCGATATGCACATCGATATCCATATCGAAAGCCATATCGATATCCATATCGATATCAGTATCGATAAACATATCGATAACCATATGGATATCCATATCGATATCCATTTTAATATCCATATCGATCCATTTAGATATCCATATCGATATCCATATCGAAATCCATATCGATATCCATATCGATATCTATATCGATATCCATATCAATATCCATATCGATGTCAATTATAGATATCCATATCGATATCCATTTTAATATGCATATCGATATGCATATCGTTATCCATATCCATATCGATATCCATATCGATATCCATATCGATATCCATATCGATATCCATATCGATATCCATATCGATATCCATATCTATATCGATATGCATATCGGTATCCTTATCGATATGCACATCGATATCCATATCTATATCCATATCGATATCCATATCGATAACCATATCGATATCCATATCGATATCCATATCGATATCCATATCGATATCCATATCGATATCCATATCGATATCCATATCGATATCCATATCGATATCCATATCGATATTCACATCGATATCCATATCGATATCCATACGGATATCCATATCGATATCAGTATCGATATACATATCGATATCCATATAGATATCCATATCGATATCCATATCGATATCCATACCGATATCCATATCAATATCCATATCGATATAGATATAGATATCCATATCGATATCCATATCGATATCCATTTTAATATTCCGATATTATATGGATATCGATAGCCAAATCGATATGCATATCGATATCCATATCCATATCGATATCCATATCGATATCCATATCTACATCCATATCGATATCCATATCTACATCCATACCGATATCCATATCGATATCCATATCGATATCCATATCGATATTTATATAGATATCCAATTCGATATCCATATCGATATCCATATCGATATCCATATAGATATCCATATCCATTTTAATATCCATATCGATCCATATCGATATCCATATCGATATTCATATCGATATCCAAATCAATATGCATATCGATGTCCATATTCATATCGATATGCATAACCATATCCAAATCGATATCCATATCTTTATCTATATCGATATCCACATCGATATAAATATCGGTATCCATATCGATATCCATAACTATATCCATATCGATATCCATATCGATATCCATATCGATATCCATATCGATATCCATATCGATATCCATATCGATATCCATATCGATATCCATATAAAAATCCACATCGAAATCCATATCGATATCTATATCGATATCCATATTGTTAGCCGTATCGAAATCCATATCGACATCCGTATGGATATCCATATAGATATGCATATAGATATGCATATCGCTATCCATATCAAAATCCATATCGATATCCATATCGATATCCATATAAATATCCACATCAATATCCATATCGATATCTTATCCATATCGTTATCCATATCGAAACATATCGATATCCGTATCGATATCCATTTCGATATCCATATCGATATTCATATCGATATCGATATCCATATCGATATTCATATCGATATCCATATCGTATATCCATATCGATATCCATATCGATATCCATATCGATATCCATATCGATATCCATATCGATATCCATATCGATATCCATATCGATATCCATATCGATATCAGTATCGATATACATATCGATATCCATATCGATATCCATATCGATATCTTTTTATCCATATCGATCCATTTACGATATCCATATCGATATCCATATCGATATCTATCATATCCATATCGATATCCATTTATCGATATCCATATCGATATCCATATCGATATCCATATCGATATCCATATCGATATCCATATCGATATCCATATCGATATCCATATCGATATCTCATATCGATATCCATATCGATATCCATATCGATATCCATATCGATATCCATTATCGATATCCATATCGATATCCATATCGATATCGATATCCATATCGATATCCATATCGATATCCATATCGATATCCATATCGATATCCATATCGATATCCATATCGATATCCATATCGATATCCATATCGATATCCATATCAATATCCATATCGATATCCATATCGATATCCATATCGATATCCATATCGATATCCATATCGATATCCATATCGATATCCATATCGATATCCATATCGATATCCATATCGATATCCATATCGATATCCATATCGATATCCATACCGATATCCATATCGATATCAGTATCGATATCCATATCGATATCCATATCGATATCCATATCGATATCCATATCGATATCCATATCGATATCCATATCAATATCCATATCGATATCCATATCGATATCCATATCGATATCCATATCGATATCCATTTTAATCCATTCGATATCTATATCCATATCGATATCCATATCGATATCCATATCGATATCCATATCGATATCCATATCGATATCCATATCGATATCCATATCGATATCCATATCTATATCCATATCGATATCCATATCGATATCCATATCGATATCCATATCGATATGCACATCGATATCCATATCGATATCCATATCGATATCCATATCGATATCCATATCGATATCCATATCGATATCCATATCGATATCCATATCGATATCCATATCGATATCCATATCGATATCCATATCGATATCCATATCGATATCCATATCGATATCCATATCGATATCCATATCCATTTTAATATCCATATCGATATCCATATCGATATCCATATCGATATTCATATCGATTATCCAAATCGATATCCATATCGATATCCATATTCGATATCCATATCGATAACCATATCCATATCGATAACCATATCCAAATCTTTATCCATATCGATATCCACATCGATATAAATATCGGTATCCATATCGATATCCATATCTATATCCATATCGATATCCATATCGATATCCATATCGATATCCATATCGATATCCATATCGATATCCATATCGATATCCACATCGATATCCATATCGATATCCATATCGATATCCATATCGATAACCATATCGATATCCATATCGATATCCATATCGATATCCATATCGATATCCATATCGATATCCATATCGATATCCATATCGATATCCATATCGATATTCACATCGATATCCATATCGATATCCATATCGATATCCATATGGATATCCATATCGATATCAGTATCGATATCCATATCGATATCCATATCGATATCCATATCGATATATCGATATCCATATCGATATCCATATCGATATCCATATCGATATCCATATCGATATCCATATCGATATAAGTATCGATATCCATATCGATATCCATATCGATATTCATATCGATATCCATATCGATATCCATATCGATATCCATATCATATCGATATCCATATCGATATCCATATCGATATCCATATCGATATCCATATCGATATCCATATCGATATCCATATCGATATCCATATCGATATCCATATCGATATCCATATCGATATCCATATCGATATCCATATCGATATCCATATCGATATCCATATCGATATCCATATCGATATCCATATCGATATCCATATCGATATCCATATCGATATCCATATCGATATCCATATCGATATCCATATCGATATCCATATCGATATCCATATCGATATCCATATCGATATCCATATCGATATCAGTATCGATATACATATCGATATCCATATAGATATCCATATCGATATCCATATCGATATTTCGATATTATATGGATATCGATAGCCAAATCGATATGCATATCGATATCCATATCCATATCGATATCCATATCGATATCCATATCATATCTACATCCATATCGATATCCATATCGATATCCATATCGATATCCATATCGATATGCACATCGATATCCATATCGATATTCCATATCCATATCGATATCCATATCGATATCCATACCGATATATCCATATCGTTATCCATATCGATATCCATATCGATATCCATATAGATATCCATATCGATATCCATATCGATATCCATATCGATATCCATATCGATATCCATATCGATATCCATATCGATATCCATATCGATATCCATATCGATATACATATCGATATCCATATCGATATCCATATAAAAATCCACATCGAACTCACATCGATATCCATATCGATATCCATATCGTTATCCATATCGATAACCATATCGATATCCATATCGATATCCATTTAGATATGCATATAGATATGCATATCGCTATCCATATCAAAATCCACATCAAAATCCATATCGATATCCATATCGATATTCAAACGATATCCATATAAAAATCCATATCAAAATCCATATCGATATCGATATCCATATCGTTAGCCATATCGAAATCCATATAGACATCCGTATGGATATCCATTTAGATATGCATATAGATATGCATATCGCTATCCATATCAAAATCCACATCAAAATCCATATCGATATCCATATCGATATCCATACAGATATCCATATCGATATCCATATCGATATCCATATCGATATCCATATCGATATCCATTTTTATATGCATATCGATATCCAAATCGATATGCATATCGATATCATATCCATATCGATATCCATATCGATATCCATATCGATATCCATATCGATATCCATATCCATATCGATATCCATATCGATATCCATATCGATATCCATATCTCATATCCATATCGATATCCATATCGATATCCATATCTATATCCATATCGATATCCATATCGATATCCATATCGATATCCATATCGATATCCATATCGATATCCACATCGATATCCATATCGATATCCATATCGATATCCATATCGATATCAGTATCGATAAACATATCGATAACCATATGGATATCCATATCGATATCCATTTTAATATCCATATCAATCCATTTAGATATCCATATCGATATCCATATCGAAATCCATATCGATATCCATATCGATATCTATATCGATATCCATATCAATATCCATATCGATGTCAATTATAGATATCCATATCGATATCCATTTTAATATGCATATCGATATGCATATCGATATCCAAATCGATATGCATATCGTTATCCATATCCATATCGATATCGATATCGATATCCATATCTATATCGATATGCATATCGGTATCCTTATCGATATGCACATCGATATCCATATCTATATCCATATCGATATCCATATCGATAACCATATCGATATCCATATCGATATCCATATCGATATCCATATCGATATCCATATCGATATCCATATCGATATTCACATCGATATCCATATCGATATCCATACGGATATCCATATCGATATCAGTATCGATATACATATCGATATCCATATAGATATCCATATCGATATCCATATCGATATCCATACCGATATCCATATCAATATCCATATCGATATAGATATAGATATCCATATCGATATCCATATCGATATCCATTTTAATATTTCGATATTATATGGATATCGATAGCCAAATCGATATGCATATCGATATCCATATCCATATCGATATCCATATCGATATCCATATCTACATCCATATCGATATCCATATCGATATCCATATCGATATCCTTATCGATATGCACATCGATATCCATATCGATATCCATATCGATATCCATATCGATATCCATATCGATATCCATATCGATATCCATATCGATATCCATATCGATATTTATATAGATATCCATTTCGGTATCCATATCGATATCCATATCGATATCCATATAGATATCCATATCCATTTTAATATCCATATCGATCCATATCGATATCCATATCGATATTCATATCGATATCCAAATCGATATGCATATCGATATCCATATTCATATCGATATCGATAACCATATCCAAATCGATAACCATATCCAAATCTTTATCCATATCGATATCCACATCGATATAAAAATCGGTATCCATATCGATATCCATATCGATATCCATATCTATATCCATATCGATATCCATATCGATATCCATATCGATATCCATATCGATATCCATATCGATATAAATATCGATATCCATATCGATATCCATATAAAAATCCACATCGAACTCCACATCGATATCTATATCGATATCCATATCGTTAGCCGTATCGAAATCCATATCGACATCCGTATGGATATAGATATGCATATAGATATGCATATCGCTATCCATATCAAAATCCATATCGATATCGACATCCAAATCGATATTCACATCGATATCCATATAAAAATCCACATCAAAATCCATATCGATATCTATATCGATATCCATATCGTTAGCCATATCGAAATCATCATACGACATCCGTATGGATATCCATTTAGATATCCATATAGATATGCATATCGCTATCCATATCAAAATCCACATCAAAATCCATATCGATATCCATATCGATATCCATACAGATATCCATATCGATATCCATATCGATATCCATATCGATATCCATATCGATATCCATTTTTATATGCATATCGATATCCAAATCGATATGCATATCGATATCATATCCATATCGATATCCATATCGATATCCATATCGATATCCATATCGATATCCATATCGATATCCATATCGATATCCATATCGATATCCATATCTATATCTATATCGATATCCATATCGATATCCATATCTATATCCATATCGATATTCATATCGATATCCATATCGATATCCATATCGATATCCTTATCGATATCCATATCGATATCCATATCGATATCCATATCGATATCCATATCGATATCAGTATCGATATACATATCGATAACCATATAGATATCCATATCGATATCCATTTTAATATCCATATCGATCCATTTAGATATCCATATCGATATCCATATCGATATCCATATCGATATCCATATCGATATCCATATCGATATCCATATCGATATCCATATCGATATCCATATAGATATCCATATCGATATCCATTTTAATATCCATATCGATATCCATATCGATATCCATATCGATATCCATATCGATATCCATATCCATATCCATATCGATATCCATATCGATATCCATATCGATATCCATATCGATATCCATATCGATATCCATATCGATATCCATATCGATATCCATATCGATATCCATATCGATATCCATATCGATATCCATATCGATATCCATATCGATATCCATATCGATATCCATATCGATATCCATATCGATATCCATATCGATATCCATATCGATATCCATATCGATATCCATATCGATATCCATATCGATATGCACATCGATATCCATATCGATATCCATATCGATATCCATATCGATATCCGTATCGATATTCTATATCCATTTAACCATATCGGATATCCATATCGATATCCATATCTATATCCATATCGATATCCATATCGATATCCATATCTATATCCATATCGATATCCATATCGATATCCATATCGATATCCATATCGATATCCATATCGATATCCATATCGATATCCATATCGATATCCATATCGATATCCATATCGATATCCAAATCGATATCCATATCGATATCCATATCGATATCCATATCGATATCCATATCGATATCCATATCGATATCCATATCGATATCCATATCGATATTCATATCGATATCCATATCGATATCCATATCGATATCCATATCGATATCCATATCGATATACATATCGATATCCATATCGATATCCATATAAATATCCATATCGATATTCCATATCTTATCGATATCCATATCGTTAAAATCCATATCGATATCCGTATGGATATCGATATCCATATCGATATCCATATCGCTATCCATATCAAAATCCATATCGATTTCGATATCCATATCGTTAGCCATATCGATATCCATATCGACATCCGTATGGATATCCATATAGATATGCATATAGATATGCATATCGCTATCCATATCAAAATCCACATCGATATCCATATCGATATCCATATCGATATCCATACCGATATCCATATCGATATCCATATCGATATCCATATCGATATCCATATCGATATCCATTTTTATATCCATATCGATATCCATATCGATATGATCCATATCGATATCATATCCATATCGATATCCATATCGATATCCATATCGATATCCATATCGATATCCATATCGATATCCATATCGATATCCATATCGATATCCATATCGATATCCATATCGATATCCATATCGATATCCATATCGATATCCATATCGATATCCATATCGATATCCATATCGATATCCAAATCGTATCCTTATCGACATCGATATCCATATCGATATCCATATCGATATCCATATCGATATCAGTATCGATATACATATCGATATCCATATAGATATCCATATCGATATCCATTTTAATATCCATATCGATCCATTTAGATATCCATATCGATATCCACATCGAAATCCATATCGATATCCATATCGATATCCATATCAATATCCATATCGATATCAATTATAGATATCCATATCGATATCCATATCGATATCGATATCCATATCGATATCCATATCGATATCCATATCGATATCCATATCCATATCGATATCCATATCGATATCCATATCCATATCGATATCCATATCGATATCCATATCGATATCCATATCGATATCCATATCTATATCCATATCGATATCCATATCGATATCCATATCGATATCCATATCGATATCCATATCGATATCCATATCGATATCCATATCGATATCCATATCGATATTCACATCGATATCCATATCGATATCCATACCGATATCCATATCGATATCAGTATCGATATACATATCGATATCCATATAGATATCCATATCGATATCCATATCGATATCCATACCGATATCCATATCGATATCCATATCGATATCCATATCGATATCCATATCGATATCCATATCGATATCCATATCAATATCCATATCGATATCCATATCGATATCCAAATCGATATGCATATCGATATCCATATCCATATCGATATCCATATCGATATCCATATCTATATCCATATCGATATCCATATCGATATCCATATCGATATCCTTATCGATATCCATATCGATATCCATATCGATATCCATATCGATATCCATATCGATATCCATATCGATATCCATATCGATATCCATACCGATATCCATATCGATATCCATATCGATATCCATATCGATATCCATATCGATATCCATATCGATATCCATATCGATATCCATATCGATATCCATATCGATATCCATTTCGATATCCATATCGATATCCATATCGATATCCATATCGATATCCATATCCATTTTAATATCCATATCGATCCATATCGATATCCATATCGATATTCATATCGATATCCAAATCGATATGCATATCGATATCCATATTCATATCGATATCCATAACCATATCCAAATCGATAACCATATCCATATCTTTATCCATATCGATATCCACATCGATATAAAAATCGGTATCCATATCGATATCCATATCGATATCCATATCTATATCCATATCGATATCCATATCGATATCCATATCGATATCCATATCGATATCCATATCGATATCCATATCGATATCCATATAAAAATCCACATCGAACTCCACATCGATATCTATATCGATATCCATATCGTTAGCCGTATCGAAATCCATATCGACATCCGTATGGATATAGATATGCATATAGATATGCATATCGCTATCCATATCAAAATCCATATCGATATCGACATCCAAATCGATATTCACATCGATATCCATATAAAAATCCACATCAAAATCCATATCGATATCTATATCGATATCCATATCGTTAGCCATATCGAAATCCATATAGACATCCGTATGGATATCCATTTAGATATGCATATAGATATGCATATCGCTATCCATATCAAAATCCACATCAAAATCCATATCGATATCCATATCGATATCCATATCGATATCCATATCGATATCCATATCGATATCCATATCGATATCCATATCGATATCCATTTTTATATGCATATCGATATCCAAATCGATATGCATATCGATATCATATCCATATCGATATCCATATCGATATCCATATCGATATCCATATCGATATCCATATCGATATCCATATCGATATCCATATCGATATCCATATCGATATCCATATCTATATCCATATCGATATCCATATCGATATCCATATCTATATCCATATCGATATCCATATCGATATCCATATCGATATCCAAATCGATATCCTTATCGATATACACATCGATATCCATATCGAAATCCATATCGATATCCATATCGATATCAGTATCGATAAACATATCGATAACCATATGGATATCCATATCGATATCCATTTTAATATCCATATCAATCCATTTAGATATCCATATCGATATCCATATCGAAATCCATATCGATATCCATATCGATATCTATATCGATATCCATATCAATATCCATATCGATGTCAATTATAGATATCCATATCGATATCCATTTTCGATATCCATATCGATATCCATATCGATATCCAAATCGATATGCATATCGTTATCCGATATCCATATCGATATCCATATCGATATCCATATCGATATCCATATCGATATCCATATCGATATGCACATCGATATCCATATCAATATCCATATCGATATCCATATCGATATCCATATCGATATCCATATCGATATCCATATCGATATCCATATCGATATCCATATCGATATCCATATCGATATCCATATCGATATCCATATCGATATCCAAATCGATATCCTTATCGATATGCACATCGATATCCATATCGAAATCCATATCGATATCCATATCGATATCAGTATCGATAAACATATCGATAACCATATGGATATCCATATCGATATCCATTTTAATATCCATATCGATCCATTTAGATATCCATATCGATATCCATATCGAAATCCATATCGATATCCATATCGATATCCATATCGATATCCATATCGATATCCATATCGATATCTATATCGATATCCATATCAATATCCATATCGATGTCAATTATAGATATCCATATCGATATCCATTTTAATATGCATATCGATATGCATATCGATATCCAAATCGATATCGATAGCCAAATCGATATGCATATCGATATCCATATCCATATCGATATCCATATCGATATCCATATCTACATCCATATCGATATCCATATCGATATCCATATCGATATCCTTATCGATATGCACATCGATATGCACATCGATATCCATATCGATATGCACATCGATATCCATATCGATATCCATATCGATATCCATATCGATATCCATACCGATATCCATATCGTTATCCATATCGATATCCATATCGATATCCATATCGATATCCATATCGATATCCATATCGATATCCATATCGATATCCATATCGATATCCATATATCCATTTAATATCCATATCGATATCCATATCGATATCCATATCGATATCCATATCGATATCC
Organism: Drosophila neocordata; assembly: GCA_018903615.1. Classification (NCBI taxonomy): domain Eukaryota; kingdom Metazoa; phylum Arthropoda; class Insecta; order Diptera; family Drosophilidae; genus Drosophila; species Drosophila neocordata. The sequence goes on from JAEIGI010000122.1 coordinate 52,147, forward strand.
ATATCGATATGCATATCGATATCCATATTCATATCGATATCCATAACCATATCCATATCGATAACCATATCCAAATCTTAATCCATATCGATATCCACATCGATATCAATATCGGTATCCATATCGATATCCATATCGATATCCATATCGATATCCATATCGATATCCATATCGATATCCATATCGATATCCATATCGATATCCATATCGATATCCATATAAAAATCCACATCGAACTCCACATCGATATCCATATCGATATCCATATCGTTATCCGTATCGAAATCCATATCGATATCCGTATCGATATAGATATCCATATCGATATGCATATCGCTATCCATATCAAAATCCATATCGATATCGACATCCAAATCGATATTCACATCGATATCCATATAAAAATCCACATCAATATCCATATCGATATCCATATCGATATCCATATCGTTAGCCATATCGATATCCATATCGACATATCCGTATGGATATCCATATCGATATGCATATAGATATGCATATCGCTATCCATATCAAAATCCACATCAAAATCCATATCGATATCCATATCGATATCCATATCGATATCCATATCGATATCCATATCGATATCCATATCGATATCCATATCGATATCCATATCGATATCCATTTTTATATGCATATCGATATCCAAATCGATATGCATATCGATATCTATATCCATATCGATATCCATATCGATATCCATATCCATATCGATATCCATATCGATATCCATATCGATATCCATATCGATATCCATATCTATATCTATATCTATATCGATATCCATATCGATATCCATATCCATATCGATATCCATATCGATATCCATATCGATATCCATATCGATATCCTTATCGATATCCACATCGATATCCATATCGATATCCATATCGATATCCATATCGATATCAGTATCGATATACATATCGATAACCATATGGATATCCATATCGATATCCATTTTAATATCCATATCGATCCATTTAGATATCCATATCGATATCCATATCGATATCCATATCGATATCCATATCGATATCCATATCGATATCCATATCGATATCCATATCGATATCCATATCGATATCCATATCGATATCCATATCGATATCCATATCGATATCCATATCGATATCCATATCGATATCCATACCGATATCCATATCGATATCCATATCGATATCCATATCGATATCCATATCGATATCCATTTTGATATCCATATCGATATCCATATCGATATCCATATCGATATCCATATCGATATCCATATCCATATCGATATCCATATCGATATCCATATCTATCCATATCGATATCCATATCGATATCCATATCGATATCCACATCGATATCCATATCGATATCCATATCGATATCCATATCGATATCCATATCGATATCCATATCGATATCCATATCGATATCCATATCGATATCCATATCGATATCCATATCGATATCCATATCGATATCCATATCGATATCCATATCGATATCCATATCGATATCCATATCGATATCCATATCGATATCCATATCGATATCCATATCGATATCCATATCGATATCCATTTCAATATCCATATCGATATCCATTTCGATATCCATATCGATATCCATATCGATATCCATATCCATATCGATATCCATATCGATATCCTTATCGATATGCACATCGATATCCATATCGATATCCATATCGATATCCATATCGATATCCATATCGATATCCATATCGATATCCATATCGATATCCATATCGATATCCATATCGATATCCATATCGATATCCATATCGATATCCATATCGATATCCATATCGATATGCACATCGATATCCATATCGATATCCATATCGATATCAGTATCGATATACATATCGATACCCATATAGATATCCATATCGATATCCATTTTTAATATCCATATCGATCCATTTAGATATCCATATCGATATCCATATCGATATCCATATCGATATCCATATCGATATCCATATCGATATCCATATCGATATCCATATCGATATCCATATCGATATCCATATCGATATCCATTTCAATATCCATATCGATATCCATATCGATATCCATATCGATATCCATATCGTTATCGATATCCATATCGATATCCATATCGATATCCATATCGATATCCATATCGATATCCATATCGATATCCATATCGATATCCATATCGATATCCATATCGATATCCATATCGATATCCATATCGATATCCATATCTATATCGATATCCATATCGATATCCTTATCGATATCCACATCGATATCCATATCGATATCCATATCGATATCCATATCGATATCCATATCGATATCCATATCGATATCCATATCGATATCCATATCGATATCCATATCGATATCCATATCGATATCCATATCGATATCCATATCGATATCCATATCGATATCCATATCGATATCCATATCGATATCCGTATCGATATCCATATCGATATCCATATCGATATCCATATCGATATCCATTTTAATATCCATATCGATATCCATATCGATATCCATATCGATATCCATATCGATATCCATATCGAAATCCATATCGATATCCATATCGATGTCCATACCGATATCCATATCAATATCCATATCGATATTCATATAGATATCCATATCGATATCCATATCGATATCCATTTTAATATTTCGATATTATATGGATATCGATAGCCAAATCGATATGCATATCGATTTCCATATCCATATCGATATCCATATCGATATCCATATCGATATCCATTTCGATATCCATATCTACATCCATATCGATATCCATATCGATATCCATACCGATATCCATATCAATATCCATATCGATATCCATATCGATATCCATATCGATATCCATATCGATATCCATATCGATATCCATATCGATATCCATATCGATATCCATATCGATATGCATATCGATATCGATATCCATATCGATATCCATATCGATATCCATATCGATATCCATATCGATATCCATATCGATATCCATATCGATATCCATATCGATATCCATATCGATATCCATATCGATATCCATATCTATATCCATATCGATATCCATATCGATATCCATATCGATATCCATATCGATATCCATATCGATATCCATATCGATATCCATATAATCATATCGATATCCATATCGATATCCATATCCATATCGATATCCATATCGATATACATATCGATATCCATATCGATATCCATATCGATATCCATATCGATATCCATATCGATATCCATATCGATATCCATATCGATATCCATATCGATATCCATATCGATATCCATATCGATATCCGTATCGATATCCATATCGATATCCATATCGATATCCATATCGATATCCATATCGAAAATCCATATCGATATCCATATCGATATCCATATCGATATCCATATCGATATCCATATCGATATCCATATCGATATCCATATCGATATCCATATCGATATCCATATCGATATCCATATCGATATCCATATCGATATCCATATCGATATCCATATCGATATCCATATCGATATCCATATCGATATCCATATTCATATCGATATCCATATCCATATCCATATCGATATCCATATCCATATCTTTATCCATATCGATATCCACATCGATATCCATATCGATATCCATATCGATATCCATATCGATATCCATATCGATATCCATATCGATATCCATATCGATATCCATATCGATATCCATATCGATATCCATATAAATATCCATATCGATATCCATATCGATATCCATATCGATATCCATATCGATATCCATATCGATATCCATATCGATATCCGTATCGATATCCATATCGATATCCATATCGATATCCATATCGATATCCATATCGATATCCATATCGATATCCATATCGATATCCATATCGATATCCATATCGATATCCATATCGATATCCATATCGATATCCATATCGATATCCATATCGATATCCATATCTATATCCATATCGATATCCATATCGATATCCATATCGATATCGATATCCATATCGATATCCATATCGATATCCATATCCATATCGATATCCATATCGATATCCATATCGATATCCATATCGATATCCATATCGATATCCATATCGATATCCATATCGATATCCATATCGATATCCATATCGATATCCATATCGATATCATATCGATATCCATATCGATATCCATATCGATATCCATATCGATATCCATATCGATATCCATATCGATATCCATATCGATATCCATATCGATATCCATATCGATATCCATATCGATATCCATATCGATATCCATATCGATATCCATATCGATATCCATATCGATATCCATATCGATATCCATATCGATATCCATATCGATATCCATATCGATATCCATATCGATATCCATATCGATATCCATATCGATATCAGTATCGATATACATATCGATATCCATATAGATATCCATATCGATATCCATTTTAATATCCATATCGATCCATTTAGATATCCATATCGATATCCATATCGATATCCATATCGATATCCATATCGATATCCATATCGATATCCATATCAATATCCATATCGATATCAATTATAGATATCCATATCGATATCCATATCAATATCCATATCGATATCCATATCGATATCCATATCGATATGCATATCGTTATCCATATCCATATCGATATCCATATCGATATCCATATCGATATCCATATCGATATCCATATCGATATCCATATCGATATCCATCATATCGATATCCATATCGATATCCATATCGATATCCATATCGATATCGATATCCATATCGATATCCATATCGATATCCATATCGATATCCATATCGATATCCATATCGATATCCATATCGATATCCATATCGATATCCATATCGATATCCATATCGATATCCATATCGATATCCATATCGATATCCATATCGATATCCATATCGGATATCCATATCGATATCCATATCGATATTATCCATATCGATATCCATATCGATATCCATATCGATATCCATATCGATATCCATATCGTATCCATATCGATATCCATATCGATATCCATATCGATATCCATATCGATATCCATATATCCATATCGATATCCATATCGATATCTATCGATATCATATAGATATCCATATCGATATCCATATCGATATCCATTTTAATATTTCGATATCTATATGGATATCGATATCCAAATCGATATGCATATCGATATCCATATCCATATCGATATCCATATCGATATCCATATCGATATCCATATCGATATCCATATCTACATCCATATCGATATCCATATCGATATCCATATCGATATCCATATCGATATCCATATCGATATCCATATCGATATCCATATCGATATCCATATCGATATCAATATTAATATCCATATCGATATCCATATCGATATCCATATCGATATGCATATCGATATCCATATCCATATCGATATCCATATCGATATCCATATCGATATCCATATCGATATCCATATCGATATCCATATCGATATCCATATCGATATCCATATCTATATCCATATCGATATCCATATCGACATCCATATCGATATCCATATCGATATCCATATCGATATTCATATCGATATCCATATCAATATGCATATCGATATCCATATTCATATCGATATCCATATCGATATCCATATCGATATCCATATCGATATCCATATCGATATCCATATCGATATCCATATCGATATCCATATTCATATCGATATCCATATCGATATCCATATCGATATCCACATCGATATAAATATCGGTATCCATATCGATATCCATATCTATATCCATATCGATATCCATATCGATATCCATATCGATATCCATATCGATATCCATATCGTTATCCATATCAACATCCATATCGACATCCATATGGATATCCATATAGATATCCATATAGATATGCATATCGCTATCCATATCAATATCCATATCGATATCCATATCGATATCCATATCGATATCCATATCGTTATCCATATCGATATCGATATTTATATAGATATCCATTTCGGTATCCATATCGATATCCATATCGATATCCATATAGATATCCAAATCGATATGCATATTGATATCCATATTCATATCGATATCCATAACCATATCCAAATCGATAACCATATCCATATCTTTATCCATATCGATATCCACATCGATATAAAAATAGGTATCCATATCGATATCCATATCGATATCCATATCGATATCCATATCGATATCCATATCGATATCCATATCGATATCCATATAAAAATCCACATCGAACTCCACATCGATATCTATATCGATATCCATATCGTTAGCCGTATCGAAATCCATATCGACATCCGTATGGATATCCATATAGATATGCATATAGATATGCATATCGCTATCCATATCAAAATCCATATCGATATTGACATCCAAATCGATATCCACATCGAAATCCATATCGATATCCATATCGATATCCATATAGATATCCATATCGATATCCATATCGATATCCATTATTATATGCATATCGATATCCAAATCGATATGCATATCGATATCTATATCCATATCGATATCCATATCGATATCCATATCCATATCGATATCCATATCGATATCCATATCGATATCCATATCGATATCCATATCTATATCTATATCGATATCCATATCGATATCCATATCGATATCCATATCGATATCCATATCGATATCAATATCGATATCCATATCGATATCCATATCGATATCCATATCGATATCCATATCGATATCCATATCGATATCCATATCGATATCCATATCGATATCCATATCGATATCCATATCGATATCCATATCGATATCCATATCGATATCCATATCGATATCTCGATATCGATATCCATATCGATATCCATATCGATATCCATATCGATATCCATATCGATATCCATATCGATATCCATATCGATATCCATATCGATATCCATATCGATATCCATATCGATATCCATATCGATATCCATATCGATATCCATAACTATTTCCCATATCGATATCCATATCGATATCCATTTTGATATCCATATCGATATCCATATCGATATCCATATCGATATCGATATCGATATCGATATCCATATCGATATCCATATCGATATCCATATCCATATCAATATCCATATCCATATCCATATCGATGTCCATATCCATTTGTTAATGCATATCGATATCCACATCGATATAAATATCGGTATCTATATCGATATCCATATCGATATCCATATAAAAATCCACTTCGAAATCTATATCGATATCCAAATCGTTATCCATATCGACATCCATATCGACATCCGTATGGATATCCACATAGATATGCATATATCGATATGGATATCGATATGGATATCGATATGGATATCGATATGGATATCGATATGGATATCGATATGGATATCGATATGGATATCGATATGGATATCGATATGGATATCGATATGGATATCGATATGGATATCGATATGGATATCGATATGGATATCGATATGGATATCGATATGGATATCGATGTGGATATCGATGTGGATTTCGATATGGATATCGATATGGATATCGATATTTATCGATATGGATATCGATATGGACGTCGATATGGATATCGATATGAATATCGATATGAATAACGATATGGATATGGGTATCGATATGGATATCGCTATGGATATCGATATGGATATCGCTATGGATATCGATTTGGATATCGATATGGATATCGATATGGATTTCGATGTGGATTTTGATATGGAAAGCGATATGCATATCTATATGCATATCTATATGCTTATCTATATGGATACCCATACGGATGTCGATATGGATTTCGATATGGATAACGATATGGATATCGATATAGATATCGATATGGATTTCGATGTGGATTTTTATACGAATATCGATGTGGATATCGATATGGATATCGATATGGATATCGAAATGGATATCGATATGGATATCGATATGGATATCGATATGGATAACGATATGGATATCGATATGAATATCGAAATGGATATCGATATGGATTTTGATATGGATAGCGATATAGATATCGATATGGATTTCGATGTGGATTTTTATATGGATACCGATATGATCCATATCGATATGAATATCGAAATGGATATCGATATGGATTTTGATATGGATAGCGATATGCATATCTATATGCATATCTATATGTATATCCATATGGATATCCATACGGATGTCGATATGGATTTCGATATGGATATCGATATAGATATCGATATGGATTTCGATGTGGATTTTTATATGGATATCGATATGGATATCGATATGGATATCGATATGGATATCGATATGGATATCGATATGGATATCGATATGGATATCGATCTGGATATCGATATGGATAAAGATATAGATATGGATATTGATATGGATATCGATATGAATATGGATAACGATATGCATATCGATAGGGATATCGATGTGGATAACGATATGGATATCGATATGGATATCGATATGGGTAAAGATATGGATATGGATATCGATATGGATATCGATATGGATATCGATATGGATATCGATATGGATATGGATATGGATATCGATATGGATATCGATATGGATACCGATATGGATATCGATGTGGATATCGATATGGATAAAGATATAGATATGGATATCGATATGGATATGGATATCGATATGAATATGGATAACGATATGCATATCGGTATGGATTTCGATGTGGATTTTGATATGGATACCGATATGGATATCGATATGGATATCGATATGGATACCGATATGGATATCGATGTGGATATCGATATGGATAAAGATATGGATATCGATATGGATATGGATATGGATATCGATATGAATATGGATAACGATATGCATATCGATAGGGATATCGATGTGGATATCGATATGGATATCGATATGGATATCGATATGGATATCGATATCGATATGGATATCGATATGGATATCGATATGGATATCGATATGGATATCGATATGGATATCGATATGGATATCGATATGATATGGATATCGATGTGGATATCGATATGGATATAGATATGGATATGGATATGGATATCGATATGAATTTGGATAACGATATGCATATCGGTATGGATTTCGATGTGGATTTTGATATGGATACCGATATGGATATCGATATGGATATCGATATGGATATCGATATGGATATCGATATGGATATCGATATGGATACCGATATGGATATCGATGAGGATATCGATATGGATAAAGATATGGATATCGATATCGATATGGATATGGATATGGATATCGATATGAATATGGATAACGATATGCATATCGATATGGGTTTCGATGTGGATTTTGATATGGATAGCGATATGCATATCTATATGCATATCTATATGTATATCTATATGGATATCCATACGGATGTCGATATGGATTTCGATATGGATATCGATATAGATATCGATATGGATTTCGATGTGGATTTTTATATGGATACCGATATGGATATCGATATGGATATCGATATGGATATCGATATGGATATCGATATGGATACCGATATGGATATCGATCTGGATATCGATATGGATAAAGATATAGATATGGATATCGATATGGATATCGATATGAATATGGATAACGATATGCATATCGATAGGGATATCGATGTGGATAACGATATGGATATCGATATGGATATCGATATGGGTAAAGATATGGATATGGATATCGATATGGATATCGATATGGATATGGATATGGATATGGATATCGATATGGATATCGATATGGATACCGATATAGATATCGATGTGGATATCGATATGCATAAAGATATAGATATGGATATCGATATGGATATGGATATCGATATGAATATGGATAACGATATGCATATCGGTATGGATTTCGATGTGGATTTTGATATGGATACCGATATGGATATCGATATGGATATCGATATGGATACCGATATGGATATCGATGTGGATATCGATATGGATAAAGATATGGATATCGATATGGATATGGATATGGATATCGATATGAATATGGATAACGATATGCATATCGATAGGGATATCGATGTGGATAACGATATGGATATCGATATGGATACCGATATGGATTTCGATGTGGATTTTTATATGTATACCGATATTGATATCGATATGGATATCCATATGGATATCGATATGGATATCGATATGGATATCGATATGGACACCGATATGGATATCGATGTGGATATCGATATGGATAAAGATATAGATATGGATATGGATATCGATATGAATTTGCATATCGGTATGGATTTCGATGTGGATTTTGATATGGATACCGATATGGATATCGATATGGATATCGATATGGATATCGATATGGATATCGATATGGATATCGATATGGATACCGATATGGATATCGATGAGGATATCGATATGGATAAAGATATGGATATCGATATGGATATGGATATGGATATCGATATGAATATGGATAACGATATGCATATCGATATGGGTTTCGATGTGGATTTTGATATGGATAGCGATATGCATATCTATATGCATATCTATATGCATATCTATATGGATATCCATACGGATGTCGATATGGATTTCGATATGGATAACTATATGGATATCGATATAGATATCAATATGGATTTCGATGTGGATATCGGTATGAATATCGGCATGAATAACGATATGGATATCGATATGGATTTTGATATGGATAGCGATGTGGATTTCGATATGGATATCGATATGGACGTCGATATGGATATCGGTATGAATATCGGTATGAATAGCGATATGGATAACGAAATGGATATCGCTATGGATATCGATATGGATATCGATATGGATATCGATATGGATATCGATATTTATAGATATGGATATCGATATGGACGTCGATATGGATATCGATATGAATATCGATATGAATAACGATATGGATATGGATATCGATATGGATATCGCTATGGATACCGATATGGATAACGATATGGATATCGATATGGATATCGATATGGATACCGATATGGATTTGGATGTGGATTTTGATATGGATGGCGATATGCATATCTATATGCATATCTATATGGATATCCATACGGATGTCGATATGGATACCGATGTGGATTTCGATATGGATAACGATATGGATATCGATATAGATATCGATATGGATTTTCATGTGGATTTTTATATGGATATCGATGTGGATATCGATATATATATCGATATGGATATCGAAATGGATATCGATATGGATATCGATATGGATATCGATATGGATATCGATATGGATATCGATATGGATGTCGATATGGATATCGATATGGATATCGATATGGATATCGATATGGATATCAATATTTATATCGATATGGATATCGATGTGGATTTCGATATGGATATCGATATGGATTTCGATGTGGATATCGATGTGGATTTCGATATGGATATCGATATGGATATCGATATTTATCGATATGGATATCGATATGGACGTCGATATGGATATCGATATGAATATCGATATGAATATCGATATGGATATCGATATGGATATCGATATGGATATCGATATGGATATCGATATGGATATCGATATGGATATCGATATGGATATCGATATGGATAAAGATATGGATATCGATATGGATATCGATATGGATATCGATATGGATATCGATATGAATATGGATAACGATATGCATATCGATATGGATTTCGATGTGGATTTTGATATGGATACCGATATGGATATCGATATGGATATCGATATGGATATCGATATGGATATCGATATGGATATCGATATGGATATCGATATGGATATCGATATGGATATCGATATGGATACCGATATGGATATCGATATGGATATCGATATGGATAAAGATATGGATATCGATATGGATATGGATATGGATATCGATATGAATATGGATAACGATATGCATATCGATATGGGTTTCGATGTGGATTTTGATATGGAGAGCGATATGCATATCTATATGCATATCTATATGCATATCTATATGCATATCTATATGCATATCTATATGCATATCTATATGGATATCCATATGGATATCGATATGGATATCGATATCGATATGGATATCTTTATGGATATCGATATAGATATCAATATGGATTTCGATGTGGATATCGGTATGAATATCGGTATGAATAACGATATGGATATCGATATGGATTTTGATATGGATAGCGATGTGGATTTCGATATGGATATCGATATGGATATCGATATGGATATCGATATGGACGTAGATATGGATATCGGTATGAATATCGGTATGAATAGCGATATGGATAACGAAATGGATATCGCTATGGATATCGATATGGATATCGATATGGATATCGATATTTATCGATATGGATATCGATATGGACGTCGATATGGATATCGATATGAATATCGATATGAATAACGATATGGATATGGATATCGATATGGATATCGCTATGAATACCGATATGGATAACGATATGGATATTGATATGGATATCGATATGCATATCGATATGGATACCGATATGGATATCGATTTGGATATCGATATGGAAAAAGATATGGATATCGATATGGATATCGATATGAATATGGATAACGACATGCATATCGATATGGATATCGATATGGATATCGATGTGGATATCGATAAGGATATCGATATGGATATCGCTATGGGTATCGGTATGGATATCGATATGGATACCGATGTGGATTTCGATATGGATAACGATATGGATATCGATATAGATATCGATATGGATTTTCATGTGGATTTTTATATGGATATCGATGTGGATATCGATATGGATATCGATATGGATATCGAAATGGATATCGATATGGATATCGATATGGATATCGATATGGATGTCGATGTGGATTTCGATATGGTTATCGGTATGGATACCGATGTGGATTTCGATATGGATAACGATATGGATATCGATATGGATATCGATATATATATCGATATGGATATCGATGTGGATTTCGATATGGATATCGATATGGATTTCGATGTGGATTTTGATATGGATAGCGATAGCCATATCTATATGCATAAATATATGGATTCCATACGGATGTCGATATGGATTTCGATATGGATAACGATATGGTTATCGATATGGATATCGATATGGATAGCGATGTGGATTTCGATATGGATATCGGTATGAATATCGGTATGAATAACGATATGGATATCGATAGCGATATGCATATCTATATGCATATCTATATGCATATCTATATGGATACCCATGGATGCATGTCGATATGGATTTCGATATGGATAACTATATGGATATCGATATAGATATCGATATGGATTTCGATGTGGATTTTTATATGGATACCGATATGGATATCGATATGGATATCGATATGGATATCGATATGGATACCGATATGGATATCGATGTGGATATCGATATGGATAAACATATGGATATGGATATGGATATCGATATCGATATCGATATCGATATGGATATGGATATCGATATGAATATGGATAACAATATGCATATCGATATGGATATCGATATGGATATCGATATGGATAACGATATGGATATCGATATGGATATCGATATGGATAGCGATATGCATATCTTTATGCATATCTATATGCATATCTATATGCATATCTATATGGATATCCATACGGATGTCGATATGGATTTCGATATGGATAACTATATGGATATCGATATAGATATCCATATGGATTTCGATGTGGATTTTTATATGGATACCGATATGGATATCGATATGGCTATCGATATGGATATCGATATGGATACCGATATGGATATGGATATGGATTTTTATATGGATACCGATATGGATATCGATATGGCTATCGATATGGATATCGATATGGATACCGATATGGATATGGATATGGATATGGATATCGAAATGGATATCGATATGGATATCGATATGGATATCGATATGGATATCGATATGGATATCGATATGATATCGATATGGATATCGATATGGATATCGTATATCGATATGGATATCGATATGGATATCGATATGGATATCGCTATGAACCGATATGGATATCGATATGGATATCGATATGGATATCGATATGGATATCGATATGGATACCGATATGGATTTGGATGTGGATTTTGATATGGATAGCGATATGCATATCTATATGCATATCTATATGGATATCCATACGGATGTCGATATGGATTTCGATATGGATAACGATATGGATATCGATATAGATATCGATATGGATTTCGATGTGGATTTTTATATGGATACCGATATGGATATCGATATGGCTATCGATATGGAAATCGATATGGATACCGATATGGATATGGATATGGATATCGATGTGGATATCGAAATGAATATCGATATGGATATCGATATGGATGTCGATATGGATATCGATATGGATGTCGATATGGATATTGATATGGATATCGATAAGTATATCGATATGGATATAGATATGGATATAGATATGGACGTCGATATGGATATCAATATGAATATCGATATGAATAACGATATGGATATGAATATCGATATGGATATCGCTATGGATACCGATATGGATAACGATATGGATATCGAAATGGATATCGATATGGATATCGATATGGATATCGATATGGATATCGATATGGATATCGATATGGATATCGATATGGATATCGATATGGATATCGATATGGATATCGAAATGGATATCGATATGGATATCGATATGGATATCGATATGGATATCGATATGGATATCGATATGGATATCGATATGGATATCGATATGGATATCGATATGGATATCGATATGGATATCGATATGGATATCGATATGGATATCGCTATCGATGTGGATATCGATATGGATATCGCTATCGATATGGATATCGATATGGATATCGATATGGATATCGATATGGATATCGATATGGATATCGATATGGATATCGATATGGATATCGATATGGATATCGATAATATGGATATCGATATTTATCGATATGGATATCGATATGGACGTCGATATGGATATCGAAATGAATATCGATATGAACAACGATATGGATATTTATATCGATATGGATATCGCTATGGATACCGATATGGATAACGATATGGATATCGATATGGATATCGATATGGATATCGATATGGATACCGATATGGATTTCGATATGGATTTTGATATGGATATCGATATGGATATCGATATGGATATCGATATGGATATCGATACGGATATCGATATGGATATCGATATGGATATCGATATGGATATCGATATGGATATCGATATGGATATCGATATCGATATGGATATCGATATGGATATCGATATGGATATCGATATGGATATCGATATGGATATATATGGATATCGATATGGATATCGATATGGATATCGATATGGATATCGATATGGATATCGATATGGATATCGATATGGATATCGATATGGATATCGATATGGATATCGATATGGATATCGATATGGATATCGATATGGATATCGAGATGGATATCGATATGGATATCGATATGGATATCGATATGGATATCGATATGGATATCGATATGGATATCGATATGGATATCGATATGGATATCGATATGGATATCGATATGGATTTCGATATGGATATCGATATGGATATCGATTTATCGATATCGATATCGATATTTATCGTGATGGATATCGATATGGACATCGATATGGATATCGATATGAATATCGATATGAATAACGATATGGATATCGATATATATGAATAACGATATCGATATGGATATCGATATGGATATCGATATGGATATCGATATGGATATCGATATGGATATCGATATGGATATCGATATGGATATCGATATGGCTATCGATATGGACATCGATATGAATACCGATAAGTATATCGATATGGATATGGATACCGATATGAATATGGATAACAATATGCATATCGATATGGATATCGATATGGATATCGATATGGATATCGATATGGATATCGATATGGATATCGATATGGATATCGATATGGATAGCGATATGCATATCTTTATGCATATCTATATGCATATATATATGCATATCTATATGGATATCCATACGGATGTCGATATGGATTTCGATATGGATAACTATATGGATATCGATATAGATATCGATATGGATTTCGATGTGGATTTTTATATGGATACCGATATGGATATCGATATGGCTATCGATATGGATATCGATATGGATACCGATATGGATATGGATGTGGATATCGAAATGGATATCGACATGGATATGGATATCGATATGGATAACTATATGGATATCGATATAGATATCGATATGGATATCGATATGGATATCGATATGGATACCGATATGGATATCGATATGGATATCGATATGGATATCGATATGGATATCGATATGGATATCGATATGGATATCGATATGGATATCGATATGATATCGATATGGATATCGATATGGATATCGATATGGATATCGATATGGATATCGATATGGATATCGATATGGATATCGATATGGATATCGATATGGATATCGATATGGATATCGATATGGATATCGATATGGATATCGATATGGATATCGATATGGATATCGATATGGATATCGATATGGATATCGATATGGATATCGATATGAATATCGATATGGATATCGATATGGATATCGATATGGATATCTATCGATATGGATATCGATATGGATATCGATATGGATATCGATATGGATATCGATATGGATATCGATATGGATATCGATATGGATATCGATATGGATATCGATATGGATATCGATATGGATATCGATATGGATATCGATATGGATATCGATATATCGATATCGATATCGATATTATCGATATGGATATCGATATGGATATCGATATGGATATCGATATGGATATCGATATGGATATCGATATGGATATCGATATGGATATCGATATGGATATCGCTATGGATACCGATATGGATATCGATATGGATATCGATATGGATATCGATATGGATATCGATATGGATATCGATATGGATATCGATATGGATATCGATATGGATATCGATATGGATATCGATATGGATATCGATATGGATATCGATATGGATATCGATACGGATATCGATATGGATATCGATATGGATATCGATATGGATATCGATATAGATATCGATATGGATTTCGATGTGGATTTTTATATGGATATCGATATGGATATCGATATGGATATCGATATGGATATCGATATGGATATCGATATGGATATCGATATGGATATCGATATGGATATCGATATGGATATCGATATGGATATCGATATATATATCGATATGGATATCGATATGGACGTCGATATGGATATCGATATGGATATACATATGTATATCGATATGGATATCGATATGGATATCGATATATATGGATATCGATATGGATATCGATATGGATATCGATATGGATATCGATATGATATGGATATCGATATGGATATCGATATGGATATCGATATGGATATCGATATGAATAACGATATCGATATGGATATCGATATGGATATCGATATGGATATCGATATGGATATCGATATGGATATCGATATGGATATCGATATGGATATCGATATGGATATCGATATGGATATCGATATGGATATCGATATGGATATCGATATGGATATCGATATCGATATGGATATGGATATCGATATGGATATCGATATGGATATCGATATGGATATCGATATGGATATCGATATGATATCGATATCGATATGGATATCGATATGGATATCGATATGGATATCGATATGGATATCGATATGATATCGATATGGATATCGATATGGATATCGATATGCATATCGATATGCATATCTATATGCATATCTATATGCATATCTATATGCTATATGGATATCAATATGGATATCCATACGGATATCGATATGGATTTCGATATGGATATCGATATGGATATCGATATAGATATCGATATGGATATCGATATGGATATCGATATGGATATCGATATGGATATCGATATGGATATCGATATGGATATCGATATGGATATCGATATGGATATCGATATGGATATCGATATGGATATGAATATGGATATCGATATGGATATCGATATCGATATGGATATCGATATGGATAACTATATGGATATCGATATGGATATCGATATGGATATCGATATGGATTTTTATATGGATATCGATATGCATATCGATATGCATATCTATATGGATATCCATATGGATATCCATACGGATATCGATATGGATTTCGATATGGATATCGATATGGATATCGATATGGATATCGATATGGATATCGATATGGATTTCGATATGGATATCGATATGGATATCGATATGGATATCGATATGGATATCGATATGGATATCGATATGGATATCGATATGGATATCGATATGGATATCGAAATGGATATCGATATGGATATGACATTTCGATATGGATATCTATATGGATATCGATATGGATATCGATATGGATATCGATATGGATTTGGATATGGATTTCGATATGGATATCGATATGCATATCTATATGCATATCTATATGGATATCCATATGGATATCGATATGGATATCGATATGGATATCGATATGGATATCGATATGGATATCGATATATATGATATCGATATGGATATCGATATGGATATCGATATGGATATCGATATGGATATCGATATGGATATCGATATGGATATCGATATGGATATCGATATGGATATCGATATGCATATCGATATGGATATCGATATGGATAACGAAATGGATATCGATGTATATATCGATATGGATAGCGATATGGATTTTGATATGAATAGCGATATGCATATCTTAATGCATATCTATATGCATATCTATACGCATATCTATATGGATATCCATACGGATGTCGATATGGATTTCGATATGGATAACGATTTGGATATCGATATAGATATTGATACGGATTTCGAAGTGGATTTTTATATGGATATCGATATAGATATCGATATGGACATCGATATGGATATCGATATGGATTAAGATATGGATTAAGATATGGGTATCGATATGGATACCGATATTTATATCAATGTGGATATCGATATGAATAATGATATGGATATGGATATCGATATGGATATCTATATGGATATCGATATGGATATCGAAATGGATATCGATATGGATATCGATATTGATATCGATATGGATAACGATATGGATATCGATATGGATTTTGATATGGATAGCGATATGCATATCTATATGCATATCTATATGCATATCTATATGCATATCTATATGGATATCCATACGGATGTCGATATGGATTTCGATATGGATAACGATATGGATATCGATATGGATATCGATATGGATATCGATATGGATATCGATATGGATATCGATATAGATATCGATATGGATATCGATATGGATATCGATATGGATATATGGATATCGATATGGATATCGATATGGATATCGATATGGATATCGATATGGATATCGATATGGATATCGATATGGATATCGATATGGATATCGATATGGATATCGATATGGATATCGATATGGATATCGATATGGATTTCGATATGGATATCGATATGGATATCGATATGGATATCGATATGGATATCGATATGGATATCGATATGGATATCGATATGGATATCGATATGGATATCGATATGGATATCGATATGGATATCGATATGGATATCGATATGGATATCGATATGGATATCGATATGGATATCGATATGGATATCGATATGGATATCGATATGGATATCGATATGGATATCGATATGGATATCGATATGGATATCGATATGGATATCGATATGGATATCGATATGGATATCGATATGGATATCGATATGGACGTCGATATAGATATCGGTATGAATATCGGTATGAATAGCGATATGGATATCGAAATGGATATCGATATGGATATTGATATGGATGTCGATATGGATATCGATATGGATGTCGATATGGATATCGATATGGATATCGATATGAATATCGATAAGTATATCGATATGGATATAGATATGGACGTCGATATGGATATCGATATGAATATCGATATGAATAACGATATGGATATGGATATCGATATGGATATCGCTATGGATACCGATATGGATAACGATATGGATATCGATATCGATATGGATATCGATATGGATATCGATATGGATATCGATATGGATATCGATATGGATATCGATATGGATATCGATATGGATATCGATATGGATATCGATATGGATATCGAAATGGATATCGATATGGATATCGATATGGATATCGATATGGATATCGATATGGATATCGATATGGATATGGATATCGATATGGATATCGGTATGAATATCGGTATGAATAGCGATATGGATATCGAAATGGATATCTCTATGGATATCGATATGGATATCGATAAGTACATCGATATGTATATCGCTATGGATATCGATATGGATATCGATATGGATATCGATATGGATATTCGATATGGATATCGATATGGATATCGATATGGATATCGATATGTTATCGATATGGATATCGATATGGACGTCGATATGGATATCGAAATGAATATCGATATGAATAACGATATGGATATGGATATGGATATCGATATGGATATCGCTATGGATACCGATATGGATAACGATATGGATATCGATATGGATATCGATATGGATATCGATATGGATACCGATATGGATTTGGATGTGGATTTTGATATGGATAGCGATATGCATATCTATATGCATATCTATATGGATATCCATACGGATGTCGATATGGATTTCGATATGGATAACGATATGGATATCGATATAGATATCGATATGGATATCGATATGGATTTCGATGTGGATTTTTATATGGATATCGATGTAGATATCGATATGGATATCGAATTGGATATCGAAATGGATATCGATATGGATATCGATATGGATATCGATATGGATAACGATATGGATATCGTTATATATATCGATATGGATATCGATATGGACGTGGAGATGGATATCGATATGGATATACATATGTATATCGATATGGATATTCAGATGGATATCGATAAGGATATCGATATGGATATCGATGTGGATTTCGATATGGATATCGATATGGATATCGATATTTATCGATATGGATATCGATATTTATCGTGATGGATATCGATATGGATATCGATATGGATATCGATATGGATATCGATATGAATATCGATATGGATATCGATATCGATATGGATATCGATATGGATATCGATATGGATATCGATATGGATATCGATATGGATATCGATATGGATATCGATATGGATATCGATATGGATATCGATATGGATATCGATATGATATCGATATGGATATCGATATGGATATCGATATGCATATCGATATGGATATCGATATGGATATATATCGATATGGATATCGATATGGATATCGATATGGATATCGATATGGATATCGATATGGATATCGATATGGATATCGATATGGATATCGATATGAATATCGATATGGATATCGATATGGATATCGATATGGATATCGATATGGATATCGATATGGATATCGATATGGATATCGATATGGATATCGATATGGATATCGATATGGATATCGATATGGATATCGATATGGATATCGATATGGATATCGATATGGATATCGATATGGATATCGATATGGATATCGATATGGATATCGATATGGATATCGATATGGATATCGATATGGATTATCGATATGGATATCGATATGGATATCGATATGGATATCGATATGGATATCGATATGGATATCGATATGAATATCGATATGGATATCGATATGGATATCGATATGGATATCGATATGGATATCGATATGGATATCGATATGGATATCGATATGGATATCGCTATGGATATCGATATGGATATCGATATGGATATCGATATGATATCGATATCGATATGGATATCGATATGGATATCGATATGGATTTTTATATGGATATCGATATGGATATCGATATGGATATCGATATGGATATCGATATGATATGGATATCGATATGAGATATCGATATGGATATCGATATGGATATCGATATGGATATCGATATATATGATATATCGATATGGATATCGATATGGATATCGATATGGATATCGATATGGATATCGATATGTATATCGATATGGATATCGATATGGATATCGATATGGATATCGATATGGATATCGATATGGATATCGATATGGATATCGATATGGATATCGATATGGATATCGATATGGATATCGATATGGATATCGATATGGATATCGATATGGATATCGATATGGATATCGATATCGATATGATATCGATATGGATATCGATATGGATATCGATATGGATATCGATATGGATACGATATGGATATCGATATGGATATCGATATGGATATCGATATATGCATATCGATATGGATATCGATATGGATATCGATATGGATATCGATATGGATATCGATATGGATATCGATATGGATATCGATATGGATGTCGATATGGATATCGATATGGATATCGATATGAATATCGATATGAATAACGATATGGATATGGATATCGATATGGATATCGCTATGGATACCGATATGGATAACGATATGGATATCGAAATGGATATCGATATGGATATCGAAATGGATATCGATATGGATATCGATATGGATATCGATATGGATATCGATATGGATATCGATATGGATATCGAAATGGATATCGATATGGATATCGATATGGATATCGATATGGATATCGATATGGATATCGATATGGATATCGATATGGATATCGATATGGATATCGATATGGACGTCGATATGGATATCGGTATGAATATCGGTATGAATAGCGATATGGATATCGAAATGGATATCTCTATGGATATCGATGTGGATATCGATAAGTACATCGATATGTATATCGCTATGGATATCGATATGGATATCGATATGGATATCGATGTGGATTTCGATATGGATATCGATATGGATATCGATATTTATCGATATGGATATCGATATGGACGTCGATATGGATATCGAAATGAATATCGATATGAATAACGATATGGATATGGATATCGATATGGATATCGCTATGGATACCGATATGGATAACGATATGGATATCGATATGGATATCGATATGGATATCGATATGGATACCGATATGGATTTGGATGTGGATTTTGATATGGATAGCGATATGCATATCTATATGCATATCTATATGGATATCCACACGGATGTCGATATGGATTTCGATATGGATAACGATATGGATATCGATATAGATATCGATATGGATTTCGATGTGGATTTTTATATGGATATCGATGTGGATATCGATATGGATATCGAATTGGATATCGAAATGGATATCGATATGGATATCGATATGGATATCGATATGGATAACGATATGGATATCGTTATATATATCGATATGGATATCGATATGGACGATGGAGATGGATATCGATATGGATATACGATATGTATATCGATATAGATATCGATATGGATATCGATATGGATATCGATATGGATACCGATATGGATTTCGATATGGATATCGATATGGATATCGATATGGATATCGATATGGATATCGATATGGATATCGATATGGATATCGATATGGATATCGATATGGATATCGATATGGATATCGATATGGATATCGATATGAATATCGATATGAATAACGATATGGAACGATATGGATATCGATATCGATATGGATATCGATATGAATACATCGATATAGATATCGATATGGATATCGATATGGATATCGATATGGATACCGATATGGATTTCGATATGGATATCGATATGGATATCGATATGGATATCGATATGGATATCGATATGGATATCGATATGGATATCGATATGGATATCGATATGGATATCGATATGGATATCGATATGGATATCGATATCGATATCGCTATGGATGTCGATATGGATATCAATATGGATATCGATATGGATTTCGATGTGGATTTTTATATGGATATCGATGTGGATATCGATATGGATATCGAATTGGATATCGAAATGGATATCGATATGGATATCGATATGGATATCGATATGGATAACGATATGGATATCGATATGGATATCGATATGGATATCGATATGGATATCGATATAAATATCGATATGGATATCGATATGGATATCGATATGGATATCGATATGGATATCGATATGGATATCGATATGGATATCGATATGGATATCGATATGGATATCGGTATGAATATCGATATGGATATCGATATGGATATCGATATGGATATCGATATGGATATCGATATGGATATCGATATGGATATCGATATGGATATCGATATGGATATCGATATGGATATCGATATGAATATCGATAAGGATATCGATATGGATATCGATATGGATATCGATATGGATATCGATATGGATATCGATATGGATATCGATATGGATATCGATATGGATATCGATATGGATATCGATATGGATATCGATATGGATATCGATATGGATATCGATATGGATATCGATATGGATATCGAAATGGATATCGATATAGATATCGAAATGGATATCGATATGGATATCGATATGGATATCGATATGGATATCGATATGGGTATCGATATGGATATCGAAATGGATATCGATATGGATATCGATATGGATATCGATATGGATATCGATATGGATATCGATATGGATATCGATATGGATATCGATATGGATATCGATATGGACGTCGATATGGATATCGGTATGAATATCGGTATGAATAGCGATATGGATATCGAAATGGATATCTCTATGGATATCGATGTGGATATCGATAAGTACATCGATATGAATAACGATATGGATATGGATATCGATATGGACGACGATATGGATATCGATATGAATATCGATATGAATAACGATATGGATATGGATATCGATATGGATATCGCTATGGATACCGATATGGATAACGATATGGATATCGAAATGGATATCGATATAGATATCGAAATGGATATCGATATGGATATCGATATGGATATCGATATGGATATCGATATGGGTATCGATATGGATATCGCTATGGATATCGATATGGATATCGATATGGATATCGATATGGATTTCGATATGGATATCGATATGGATATCGATATTTATCGATATGGATATCGATATGGACATCGATATGGATATCGATATGGATATCGATATGGATATCGATATGGATATCGATATGGATATCGATATGGATATCGCTATGGATATCGATATGGATATCGATATGGACATCGATATGGATATCGATATGGATATCGATATGGATACCGATATGGATTTGGATGTGGATTTTGATATGGTTAGCGATATGCATATCTATATGCATATCTATATGGATATCCATAAGGATGTCGATATGGATTTCGATATGGATAACGATATGGATATCGATATAGATATCGATATGGATTTCGATGTGGATTTTTATATGGATATCGATGTGGATATCGATATGGATATCGATATGGATATCGAAATGGATATCGATATGGATATCGATATGGATATCGATATGGATAACGATATGGATATCGTTATATATATCGATATGGATATCGATATGGACGTCGAGATGGATATCGATATGGATATATCGATATGTATATCGATATGGATATCGAGATGGATATCGATATGGATATCGATATGGATATCGATGTGGATTTCGATATGGATATCGATATGGATATCGATATGTTATCGATATGGATATCGATATGGTTATCGTGATGGATATCGATATGGACGTCGATATGGATATCGATATGAATATCGATATGAATATCGATATGGATATGGATATCGATATGAATAACGATATCGCTATGGATATCGATATGGATATCGATATGGATATCGATATGGATATCGATGGATATCGATATGGATATCGTTATGGATATCGATATGAATACCGATATGATATCATATCGATATGGATATGGATATTGATATGGATATCGATATGGATATCGATATGGATATCGATATGGATATCGATATGGACGTCGATATGGATATCGGTATGAATATCGGTATGAATAGCGATATGGATAACGAAATGGATATCGCTATGGATATCGATATGGATATCGATATGGATATCGATATTTATCGATATGGATATCGATATGAATAACGATATGGATATGGATATCGATATGGATATCGCTATGAATACCGATATGGATAACGATATGGATATCGATATGGATACCGATATGGATTTGGATGTGGATTTTGATATGGATGGCGATATGCATATCTATATGCATATCTATATGTCGATATGGATTTCGATATGGATAACGATTTGGATATCGATATGGATATCGATATGGATATCGATATGGATGTCGATATGGATATCGATATAGATATCGATATGAATATCGATAAGTACATCGATATGGATATAGATATTAATATGGATAGTGATATGGATATCGATATGGATATCGATGTGGATATCGATAAGGATATCGATATCGATATCGCTATGGATGTCGATATGGATATCGATATGGATATCGATGTGGATTTCGATGTGGATTTTTATATGGATATCGATGTGGATATCGATATGGATATCGAAATGGATATCGAAATGGATATCGATATGGATATCGATATGGATATCGATATGGATAACGATATGGATATCGATATGGATATCGAAATGGATATCGATATGGATATCGATATGGATATCGATATGGATATCGCTATGGATACCGATATGGATAACGATATGGATATCGATATGGATATCGATATGGATATCGATATGGATACCGATATGGATTTGGATGTGGATTTTGATATGGATAGCGATATGCATATCTATATGCATATCTATATGGATATCCATACGGATGTCGATATGGATTTCGATATGGATAACGATATGGATATCGATATAGATATCGATATGGATTTCGATGTGGATTTTTATATGGATATCGATGTGGATATCGATATGGATATCGAAATGGATATCGAAATGGATATCGATATGGATATCGATATGGATATCGATATGGATAACGATATGGATATCGTTATATATATCGATATGGATATCGATATGGACGTGGAGATGGATATCGATATGGATATACATATGTATATCGATATGGATATTGAGATGGATATCGATAAGGATATCGATACATATGTATATCGATATGGATATTGAGATGGATATCGATAAGGATATCGATATGGATATCGATGTGGATTTCGATATGGATATCGATATGGATATCGATATTTATCGATATGGATATCGATATTTATCGTGATGGATATCGATATGGACGTCGATATGGATATCGATATGAATATCGATATGAATAACGATATGGATATGGATAACGATATCGCTATGGATATCGATATGGATATCGATATGGATATCGATATGGATATCGATATGGATATCGATATGGATATCGTTATGGACATCGATATGAATACCGATAAGTATATCGATATGGATATGGATATTGATATGTATCGATATGGATATCGATATGGATATCGATATGGACGTCGATATGGATATCGGTATGAATATCGGTATGAATAGCGATATGGATAACGAAATGGATATCGCTATGGATATCGATATGGATATCGATATGGATATCGATATTTATCGATATGGATATCGATATGAATAACGATATGGATATGGATATCGCTATGAATACCGATATGGATAACGATATGGATATCGATATGGATACCGATATGGATTTGGATGTGGATTTTGATATGGATGGCGATATGCATATCTATATGCATATCTATATGATCGATATGGATTTCGATATGGATATCGATATGGATATCGATATGGATATCGATATGGATATCGATATGGATATCGATATGGATACCGATATGGATATCGATATGGATATCGATATGGATATCTATATGGATAGTGATATGGATATCGATATGGATATCGATATGGATATCGATATGTATATCGATATGGATATCGATATGGATGTCGATATGGATATCGATATGGATATCGATGTGGATTTCGATGTGGATTTTTATATGGATATCGATGTGGATATCGATATGGATATCGAATTGGATATCGAAATGGATATCGATATGGATATCGATATGGATATCGATATGGATAACGATATGGATATCGATATGGATATCGATATGGATATCGATATGGATATCGATATGGATATCGATATGGATATCGATATGGATATCGATATGGATATCGATATGGATATCGATATGGATATCGATATGGATATCGATATGGATATCGATATGGATATCGAAATGGATATCGATATGGATATCGATATGGATGTCGATATGGATATCGATATGGATATCGATATGGATATCGATATGGATATCGATATGGATATCGATATGGATATCGATATGGATATCGATATGGATATCGATATGGATATCGATATGGATATCGATATGGATATCGATATGGATATCGATATGGATATCGATATGGATATCGATATGGATATCGATATGGATATCGATATGGATATCGATATGGATATCGAAATGGATATCGATATGGATATCGAAATGGATATCGATATGGATATCGATATGGATATCGATATGGATATCGATATGGATATCGATATGGATATCGATATGGATATCGATATGGATATCGATATGGATATCGATATGGATATCGATATGGATATCGATATGGATATCGATATGGATATCGATATGGATATCGATATGGATATCGATATGGATATCGATATGGATATCGATATGGATATCGATATGGATATCGATATGGATATCGATATGGATATCGATATGGATATCGATATGGATATCGATATGGATATCGATATGGATATCGATATGTATATCGCTATGGATATCGATATGGATATCAATATGGATATCGATATGGATATCGATATGGATATCGATATGGATATCGATATGGATATCGATATGGATATCGATATGGATATGGATATGGATTTTGATATGGATAGCGATATGCATATCTATATGCATATCTATATGGATATCCATACGGATGTCGATATGGATTTCGATATGGATAACGATATGGATATCGATATAGATATCGATATGGATTTCGATGTGGATTTTTATATGGATATCGATATGGATATCGATATGGATATCGATATGGATATCGATATGGATATCGATATGGATATCGATATGGATATCGATATGGATATCAATATGGATATCGATATGGGTATCGACATGGATATCGTTCTTGATATCGATATGGATATGGATATGGATTTCGATATGGATATCGATATGGATATCGATAAGGATATCGATATGGATATCGATATGGATATCGATATGGATATCGATATGGATATCGATATGGATATCGATATGGATATCGATATGGATATCGATATTTATCGATATGGATATCGATATGGACGTCGATATGGATATCGATATGAATATCGATATGAATAACGATATGGATATCGATATGGATATCGATATGGATATCGATATGTATATGGATATCGATATGGATATCGATATGGATATCGATATGGATATCGATATGGATATCGTTATGGACATCGATATGAATACCGATAAGTATATCGATATGGATATGGATATTGATATGCATATGGATATCGATATGGATATCGATATGGACGTCGATATGGATATCGGTATGAATATCGGTATGAATAGCGATATGGATAACGAAATGGATATCGCTATGGATATCGATATGGATATCGATATGGATATCGATATTTATCGATATGGATATCGATATGAATAACGATATGGATATGGATATCGATATGGATATCGCTATGAATACCGATATGGATAACGATATGGATAACGATATGGATATCGATATGGATACCGATATGGATTTGGATGTGGATTTTGATATGGATGGCGATATGCATATCTATATGCATATCTATATGTCGATATGGATTTCGATATGGATAACGATTTGGATATCGATATGGATATCGATATGGATGTCGATATGGATATCGATATAGATATCGATATGAATATCGATAAGTACATCGATATGGATATAGATATTAATATGGATAGTGATATGGATATCGATATGGATATCGATATGGATATCGATATGGATATCGATATGGATATCGATATGGATATCGATATGGATATCGATATGGATATCGATATGGATTTCGATGTGGATTTTTATATGGATATCGATGTGGATATCGATATGGATATCGAATTGGATATCGAAATGGATATCGATATGGATATCGATATGGATATCGATATGGATAACGATATGGATATCGATATGGATATCGAAATGGATATCGATATGGATATCGATATGGATATCGATATGGATATCGCTATGGATACCGATATGGATAACGATATGGATATCGATATGGATATCGATATGGATATCGATATGGATACCGATATGGATTTGGATGTGGATTTTGATATGGATAGCGATATGCATATCTATATGCATATCTATATGGATATCCATGGATATCGATACGGATGTCGATATGGATTTCGATATGGATAACGATATGGATATCGATATAGATATCGATATGGATTTCGATGTGGATTTTTATATGGATATCGATATGGATATCGATATGGATATCGATATGGATATCGATATGGATATCGATATGGATATCGATATGGATATCGATATGGATATCGATATGGATATCGATATGGATATCGATATGGATATCGATATGGATATCGAGATGGATATCGATATGGATATCGATATGGATATCGATATGGATATCGAGATGGATATCGATATGGATATCGATATGGATATCGATATGGATATCGATATGGATATCGATATGGATATCGATATGGATATCGATATGGATATCGATATGGATATCGATATGGATATCGATATGGATATCGATATGGATATCGATATGGATATCGATATGGATATCGATATAACGATATCGCTATGGATATCGATATGGATATCGATATGGATATCGATATGGATATCGATATGGATATCGATATGGATATCGTTATGGACATCGATATGAATACCGATAAGTATATCGATATGGATATGGATATTGATATGCATATGGATATCGATATGGATATCGATATGGACGTCGATATGGATATCGGTATGAATATCGGTATGAATAGCGATATGGATAACGAAATGGATATCGCTATGGATATCGATATGGATATCGATATGGATATCGATATGGATATCGATATGGATATCGATATGGATATCGATATGGATATGGATATCGATATGGATATCGCTATGGATATCGATATGGATATCGATATGGATATCGATATGGATATCGATATGGATATCGATATGGATATCGATATGGATATCGATATGGATATCGATATGGATATCGATATGGATATCGATATGGATATCGATATGGATATCGATATGGATATCGATATGGATATCGATATGGATATCGATATGGATATCGATATGGATATCGATATGGATATCGATATGGATATCGATATGGATATCGATAAGGATATCGATATGGATATGGATATGGATATCGATATGGATATCGATATGGATATCGATATGGATATCGATATGGATATCGATATGGATATCGATATGGATATCGATATGGATATCGATATGGATATCGATATGGATATCGATATGGATATCGATATGGATATCGATATGGATATCGATATGGATATCGATATGGATATCGATATGGATATCGAATATGGATATCGATATGGA
Source organism: Drosophila neocordata (assembly GCA_018903615.1). NCBI lineage: Eukaryota > Metazoa > Arthropoda > Insecta > Diptera > Drosophilidae > Drosophila > Drosophila neocordata. Next base: position 84,460 of record JAEIGI010000122.1, read on the forward strand.
TATCGATATGGATATCGATATGGATATCGATATGGATATCGATATCGATATGGATATCGATATGGATATCGATATGGATATCGATATGGATATCGATATGGATATCGATATGGATATCGATATGGATATCGATATGGATATCGATATGGATATCGATATGGATATCGATATGGACGTCGATATGGATATCGATATGAATATCGATATGAATAGCGATATGGATATCGATATGGATATATGGATATCGATATGGATATCGATATGGATATCGATATGGATATCGATATGGATATCGATATGGATATCGATATGGATATCGATATGGATATCGATATGGATATCGATATGGATGTCGATATGGATATCGATATGAATATCGATATGAATAACGATATGGATATGGATATCGATATGGATATCGCTATGGATACCGATATGGATAACGATATGGATATCGAAATGGATATCGATATGGATATCGAAATGGATATCGATATGGATATCGATATGGATATCGATATGGATATCGATATGGGTATCGATATGGATATCGAAATGGATATCGATATGGATATCGATATGGATATCGATATGGATATCGATATGGATATCGATATGGATATCGATATGGATATCGATATGGATATCGATATATCGATATGGATATCGATATGGATATCGATATGATATGGATATCGATATGGATATCGATATGGATATCGATATGGATATCGAATATCGATATGGATATCGATATGGATTTCGATATGGATATCGATATGGATATCGATATGGATATCGATATGGATATCGATATGGATATCGATATGGATATCGAAATGAATATCGATATGAATAACGATATGGATATGGATATCGATATGGATATCGCTATGGATACCGATATGGATAACGATATGGATATCGATATGGATATCGATATGGATATCGATATGGATACCGATATGGATTTGGATGTGGATTTTGATATGGATAGCGATATGCATATCTATATGCATATCTATATGGATATCCATACGGATGTCGATATGGATTTCGATATGGATAACGATATGGATATCGATATAGATATCGATATGGATTTCGATGTGGATTTTTATATGGATATCGATGTGGATATCGATATGGATATCGATATGGATATCGAAATGGATATCGATATGGATATCGATATGGATATCGATATGGATAACGATATGGATATCGTTATATTATATCGATATGGATATCGATATGGACGTGGAGATGGATATCGATATGGATATACATATGTATATCGATATGGATATTGAGATGGATATCGATAAGGATATCGATATGGATATCGACGTGGATTTCGATATGGATATCGATATGGATATTGATATTTATCGATATGGATATCGATATTTATCGTGATGGATATCGATATGGACGTCGATATGGATATCGATATGAATATCGATATGAATAACGATATGGATATGGATATCGATATGAATAACGATATCGCTATGGATATCGATATGGATATCGATATGGATATCGATATGGATATCGATATGGATATCGTTATGGACATCGATATGAATACCGATAAGTATATCGATATGGATATGGATATTGATATGCATATGGATATCGATATGGATATCGATATGGATATCGATATGGACGTCGATATGGATATCGGTATGAATATCGGTATGAATACGATAGCGATATGGATAACGAAATGGATATCGCTATGGATATCGATATGGATATCGATATGGATATCGATATTTATCGATATGGATATCGATATGAATAACGATATGGATATGGATATCGATATGGATATCGCTATGAATACCGATATGGATAACGATATGGATATCGATATGGATACCGATATGGATTTGGATGTGGATTTTGATATGGATGGCGATATGCATATCTATATGTCGATATGGATTTCGATATGGATAACGATTTGGATATCGATATGGATATCGATATGGATATCGATATGGATGTCGATATGGATATCGATATAGATATCGATATGAATATCGATAAGTACATCGATATGGATATAGATATGATATATATGGATAGTGATATGGATATCGATATGGATATCGATGTGGATATCGATAAGGATATCGATATGGATATCGATATGGATGTCGATATGGATATCGATATGGATATCGATATGGATTTCGATGTGGATTTTTATATGGATATCGATGTGGATATCGATATGGATATCGATATGGATATCGAAATGGATATCGATATGGATATCGATATGGATATCGATATGGATAACGATATGGATATCGATATGGATATCGAAATGGATATCGATATGGATATCGATATGGATATCGATATGGATATCGCTATGGATACCGATATGGATAACGATATGGATATCGATATGGATATCGATATGGATATCGATATGGATACCGATATGGATTTGGATGTGGATTTTGATATGGATGAGCGATATGCATATCTATATGCATATCTATATGGATTCCATACGGATGTCGATATGGATTTCGATATGGATAACGATATGGATATCGATATAGATATCGATATGGATTTCGATGTGGATTTTTATATGGATATCGATGTGGATATCGATATGGATATCGATATGGATATCGAAATGGATATCGATATGGATATCGATATGGATATCGATATGGATAACGATATGGATATCGTTATATATATCGATATGGATATCGATATGGACGTGGAGATGGATATCGATATGGATATACATATGTATATCGATATGGATATTGAGATGGATATCGATAAGGATATCGATATGGATATCGATGTGGATTTCGATATGGATATCGATATGGATATCGATATTTATCGATATGGATATCGATATTTATCGTTATGGATATCGATATGGACGTCGATATGGATATCGATATGAATATCGATATGAATAACGATATGGATATGGATATCGATATGAATAACGATATCGCTATGGATATCGATATGGATATCGATATGGATATCGATATGGATATCGATATGGATATCGTTATGGACATCGATATGAATACCGATAAGTATATCGATATGGATATGGATATTGATATGCATATGGATATCGATATGGATATCGATATGGACGTCGATATGGATATCGGTATGAATATCGGTATGAATAGCGATATGGATAACGAAATGGATATCGCTATGGATATCGATATGGATATCGATATGGATATCGATATGGATATCGATATGGATATCGATATGGATATCGATATGATATCGATATGGTATATCGATATGGATATCGCTATGAATACCGATATGGATAACGATATGGATATCGATATGGATACCGATATGGATTTGGATGTGGATTTTGATATGGATGGCGATATGCATATCTATATGCATATCTATATGTCGATATGGATTTCGATATGGATAACGATTTGGATATCGATATGGATATCGATATGGATATCGATATGGATGTCGATATGGATATCGATATAGATATCGATATGAATATCGATAAGTACATCGATATGGATATAGATATTAATATGGATAGTGATATGGATATCGATATGGATATCGATGTGGATATCGATAAGGATATCGATATCGATATCGCTATGGATGTCGATATGGATATCGATATGGATATCGATGTGGATTTCGATGTGGATTTTTATATGGATATCGATGTGGATATCGATATGGATATCGAATTGGATATCGAAATGGATATCGATATGGATATCGATATGGATATCGATATGGATAACGATATGGATATCGATATGGATATCGAAATGGATATCGATATGGATATCGATATGGATATCGATATGGATATCGATATGGATATCGATATGGATATCGATATGGGTATCGGTATGGACGTCGATATGCATATCGGTATGAATAGCGATATGGATATCGAAATGGATATCGATATGGATATTGATATGGATGTCGATATGGATATCGATATGGATGTCGATATGGATATCGATATGAATATCGATAAGTATCTCGATATGGATATAGATATGGACGTCGATATGGATATCGATATGAATATCGATATGAATAACGATATGGATATGGATATCGATATGGATATCGCTATGGATACCGATATGGATAACGATATGGATATCGAAATGGATATCGATATGGATATCGAAATGGATATCGATATGGATATCGATATGGATATCGATATGGATATCGATATGGATATCGATATGGATATCGAAATATGATATCGATATGGATATCGATATGGATATCGATATGGATATCGATATGGATATCGATATGGATATCGATATGGATATCGATATGGATATCGATATGGACGTCGATATGGATATCGATATGAATATCGGTATGAATAGCGATATGGATATCGAAATGGATATCGATATGGATATCGATATGGATATCGATAAGTACATCGATATGTATATCGCTATGGATATCGATATGGATATCGATATGGATATCGATGTGGATTTCGATATGGATATCGATATGGATATCGATATTTATCGATATGGATATCGATATGGACGTCGATATGGATATCGAAATGAATATCGATATGAATAACGATATGGATATGGATATCGATATGGATATCGCTATGGATACCGATATGGATAACGATATGGATATCGATATGGATATCGATATGGATATCGATATGGATACCGATATGGATTTGGATGTGGATTTTGATATGGATATCGATATGCATATCTATATGCATATCTATATGCATATCTATATGGATATCCATACGGATGTCGATATGGATTTCGATATGGATAACGATATGGATATCGATATAGATATCGATATGGATTTCGATGTGGATTTTTATATGGATATCGATGTGGATATCGATATGGATATCGATATGGATATCGAAATGGATATCGATATGGATATCGATATGGATATCGATATGGATAACGATATGGATATCGTTATATATATCGATATGGATATCGATATGGACGTGGAGATGGATATCGATATGGATATACATATGTATATCGATATGGATATTGAGATGGATATCGATAAGGATATCGATATGGATATCGATATGGATATCGATATGGATATCGATATGGATATCGATATGGATATCGATATGGATATCGATATTTATCGATATGGATATCGATATTTATCGTGATGGATATCGATATGGACGTCGATATGGATATCGATATGAATATCGATATGAATAACGATATGGATATGGATATCGATATGAATAACGATATCGCTATGGATATCGATATGGATATCGATATGGATATCGATATGGATATCGATATGGATATCGATATGGATATCGATATGAATATCGTTATGGACATCGATATGAATACCGATAAGTATATCGATATGGATATGGATATTGATATGCATATGGATATCGATATGGATATCGATATGGACGTCGATATGGATATCGGTATGAATATCGGTATGAATAGCGATATGGATAACGAAATGGATATCGCTATGGATATCGATATGGATATCGATATGGATATCGATATGGATATCGATATTTATCGATATGGATATCGATATGGACGTCGATATGGATATCGATATGAATATCGATATGAATAACGATATGGATATCGATATCGATATGGATATCGGTATGAATACCGATATGGATAATGATATGGATATCGATATGGATACCGATATGGATTTGGATGTGGATTTTGATATGGATGGCGATATGCATATCTATATGCAAATCTATATGGATATCCATACGGATGTCGATATGGATTTCGATATGGATAACGATATGGATATCGATATAGATATCGATATGGATTTCGATGTGGATTTTTATATGGATACCGATATGGATATTGATATGGATATCGATATGCATATCGATATGGATACCGATATGGATATCGATGTGGATATCGATATGGATAAAGATATGGATATCGATATGGATATCGATATGAATATGGATAACGATATGCATATCGATATGGATATCGATATGGATATCGATGTGGATATCGATAAGGATATCGATATGGATATCGCTATGGGTATCGGTATGGATATCGATATGGATACCGATGTGGATTTCGATATGGATAACGATATGGATATCGATATAGATATCGATATGGATTTTCATGTGGATTTTTATATGGATATCGATGTGGATATCGATATGGATATCGATATGGATATCGAAATGGATATCGATATGGATATCGATATGGATATCGATATGGATGTCGATGTGGATTTCGATATGGATATCGGTATGGATACCGATGTGGATATCGATATGGATATCGATATGGATATCGATATATATATCGATATGGATATCGATGTGGATTTCGATATGGATATCGATATGGATTTCGATGTGGATTTTGATATGGATAGCGATAGCCATATCTATATGCATAAATATATGGATTCCATACGGATGTCGATATGGATTTCGATATGGATAACGATATGGTTATCGATATGGATATCGAAATGGATATCGATATGGATATCGATATGGATATCGATATGGATGTCGATGTGGATTTCGATATGGATATCGGTATGGATACCGATGTGGATATCGATATGGATATCGATATGGATATCGATATATATATCGATATGGATATCGATGTGGATTTCGATATGGATATCGATATGTTTGATTTTGATATGGATAGCGATATGCATATCTATATGGATTCCATACGGATGTCGATATGGATTTCGATATGGATAACGATATGGTTATCGATATATGCATATCTATATGGATATCCATGGATGTATGTCGATATGGATTTCGATATGGATAACTATATGGATATCGATATAGATATCGATATGGATTTCGATGTGGATTTTTATATGGATACCGATATGGATATCGATATGGATATCTATATGGATATCGATATGGATATCGATATGGATACCGATATGGATATCGATGTGGATATCGATATGGATAAAGATATGGATATGGATGTCGATATCGATATC
>JAEIGI010000181.1:0-54376 GCA_018903615.1 Drosophila neocordata
AATGTAAAATAAAAATTAAATTGACGAAGAGTAAATACAACATAACAAAATATAAATAGTTAAATATTGTGGCGATTATTTAATATTATATATACAGATATATATGTACTTCCTATACATATATATATGAAATGAAAATACCTTAATTTACCATCGGAAATTGAAGTTTTTATTTTTCAGCGTGTATATGTATCACAATGCGTTGCGTAATGTATTGCTTATCCTAGTTATACGCATACATTGGTTAAAGCAACAACCCAAAAATACGATGTAAAATAAAAATTAAATTGATGATGAGTAAATACAACATAACAAAATATAAATAGTTAAATATTGTGGCGATTATTTAATATTATTATATATATACAGATATATATGTACTTCCTATACATATATATATGAAATGAAAATACCTTAATTTACCATCGGAAATTGAAGTTTTTATTTTTCAGCGTGTATATGTACCACAATGTACACGCGTTGCGTAATGTATTGCTTATCCTAGTTATATGCATACATTGGTTAAAGCAACACCCCAAAAATACAATGTTGTACCTGTTATTAAGGTTAACGTTTTACATATGTCGATCGTCTACTACGATATTGGTAAAATCTCAATCTATATTAAATAATTTGTATTCAATCAATTATGTAAAACTAAGACATTTCGCAGCATTATATTGGGTTAAATTTTTATTGAAGGAATTGATATATGCCAGAAAAATGGTGTATTTTTAATTTCTTTCAAAAAATATTTTATTGACGTAATGAAATAAAAACATTAATTAATCACTCTAAGCGGTGGATCACTCGGCTCATGGGTCGATGAAGAACGCAGCAAACTGTGCGTCATCGTGTGAACTGCAGGACACATGAACATCGACATTTTGAACGCATATCGCAGTCCATGCTGTTATAGTACTTTAATTTATTTTAGAGTGCTGCTTGGACTACATATGGTTGAGGGTTGTAAGACTATGCTCAATAAGTTGTTTTAATATTTAACGAAATGTTAAAACATATGTTATATTATTGGTGATTTAGACATTAAATTATCATAATATTAATAATGAATGAAACACATTGCCTCTCAAGTATGAGAAAAAGAAAATGTATATTAAATTCATTTTCAAATTTAATAATACTGAGGAATGTCTAGCATAAAAAGAATTTAATTTTTTTTCATCTAGAATTGCCTTCTGAAATTAATGTTAGTCTTCTTAAATGAGGCTTTCTAGAGGGGAGTGAATAACGTTAATGATTATGTGTTAAAAGTCGAAAAAAAACGAGAGAGAAAGATAGAGAGCTAAATGTTATAAAATATTGTTATAATATTTAAATAATATTATAATAATAGGTGCATTTTCCATATAAGGACATGTAACTATTAAATAAACCAAATTTATCATAAAATATGAATTATAGTTTATTTAAATTATTTTGCTTCGCATATTTAACATAAAATAAATGTCATTAATTTGATAAAGTGTTGATAGATTTATATGAATACAGTGGTTAATTTTTTTAAAATTATATAAAAGCATGATGATCATTGATTTTCTATGTTTATTATATGCACTTGTATGATTAACAATGCGAAAGATTCAGGATACCTTCGGGACCCGTCTTGAAACACGGACCAAGGAGTCTAACATATGTGCAAGTTATTGGGATATAAACCTAATAGCGTAATTAACTTGACTAATAATGGGATTAGTTTTTAGCTATTTATAGTTAATTAACACAATCCCGGGGCGTTCTAAAAAGTTATGTGTAATGATATTTATATTATTTATACCTCTAACTAGAACGTACCTTGAGCATATATGCTGTGACCCGAAAGATGGTGAACTATACTTGATCAGGTTGAAGTCAGGGGAAACCCTGATGGAAGACCGAAACAGTTCTGACGTGCAAATCGATTGTCAGAATTGAGTATAGGGGCGAAAGACCAATCGAACCATCTAGTAGCTGGTTCCTTCCGAAGTTTCCCTCAGGATAGCTGGTGCATTTAAATATTATATAAAATAATCTTATCTGGTAAAGCGAATGATTAGAGGCCTTAGGGTCGAAACGATCTTAACCTATTCTCAAACTTTAAATGGGTAAGAACCTTAACTTTCTTGATATGAAGTTTAAGGTTATGATATAATGTGCCCAGAACCAAACGTAATGTTACGGTGCCCAAATTAACAACTTATACAGAAACCATGAAAGGCGTTGGTTGCTTAAAACAGCAGGACGGTGATCATGGAAGTCGAAATCCGCTAAGGAGTGTGTAACAACTCACCTGCCGAAGCAACTAGCCCTTAAAATGGATGGCGCTTAAGTTGTATACCTATACATTACCGCTAAAGTAGATGATTTATATTATTTAATAATGTAAATTTTGAAACTTTAGTGAGTAGGAAGGTACAATGGTGTGCTTAGAAGTGTTTGGCGTAAGCCTGCATGGAGCCGTCATTGGTACAGATCTTGGTGGTAGTAGCAAATAATCGAATGAGACCTTGGAGGACTGAAGTGGAGAAGGGTTTCGTGTGAACAGTGGTTGATCACGAGTTAGTCGGTCCTAAGTTCAAGGCGAAAGCCGAAAATTTTCAAGTTAATAAAGTCATATTAATATAAATAATGGAAATTAAAACACTTGAATAATTTTGAACGAAAGGGAATACGGTTCCAATTCCGTAACCTGTTGAGTATCCGTTTGTTATTAAATATGGGCCTCGTGCTCATCCTGGCAACAGGAACGACCATAAAGAAGCCGTCGAGAGGTATCGGAAGAGTTTTCTTTTCTGTTTTATAGCCGTACTACCATGGAAGTCTTTCGCAGAGAGATATGGTAGATGGGCTAGAAGAGCATGACATATACTGTTGTGTCGATATTTTCTCCTCGGACCTTGAAAATTTATGGTGGGGATACGCAAACTTCTCAACAGGCCGTACCAATATCCGCAGCTGGTCTCCAAGGTGAAGAGTCTCTAGTCGATAGAATAATGTAGGTAAGGGAAGTCGGCAAATTAGATCCGTAACTTCGGGATAAGGATTGGCTCTGAAGATTGAGATAGTCGGGCTTGATTGGGAAACAATAACATGGTTTATGTGCTCGTTCTGGGTAAATAGAGTTTCTATCATTTATGATAGTTATTTGTTCCCCGGATAGTTTAGTTACGTAGCCAATTGTGGAACTTTCTTGCTAAAATTTCTAAGAATACTAATTAATTTTAATTAGTTCTTTTAAATTAGAACGATTATCAATTAACAATCAATTCAGAACTGGCACGGACTTGGGGAATCCGACTGTCTAATTAAAACAAAGCATTGTGATGGCCCTAGCGGGTGTTGACACAATGTGATTTCTGCCCAGTGCTCTGAATGTCAAAGTGAAGAAATTCAAGTAAGCGCGGGTCAACGGCGGGAGTAACTATGACTCTCTTAAGGTAGCCAAATGCCTCGTCATCTAATTAGTGACGCGCATGAATGGATTAACGAGATTCCTACTGTCCCTATCTACTATCTAGCGAAACCACAGCCAAGGGAACGGGCTTGGAATAGCGGGGAAAGAAGACCCTTTTGGGCTTGACTCTAATCTGGCAGTGTAAGGAGACATAAGAGGTGTAGAATAAGTGGGAGATATTTTTCCTTGTGTTTAATATCGTCAATGAAATACCACTACTCTTATTGTTTCCTTACTTACTTGATTAAATGGAACGTGTATCATTTCCTAGCCATTATACGGATATATTTACTATATCTTATGGTATTGGGTTTTGATGCAAGCTTCTTGATCAAAGTATCACGAGTTTGTTATATAATCGCAAACAAATTCTTTAATGAGAGAATGCATTTATGTATTTTCAATTTAAAAATTTTGGTATAACTCCAATTACTCAGGTATGATCCAATTCAAGGACATTGCCAGGTAGGGAGTTTGACTGGGGCGGTACATCTCTCAAATAATAACGGAGGTGTCCCAAGGCCAGCTCAGTGCGGACAGAAACCACACATAGAGCAAAAGGGCAAATGCTGACTTGATCTCGGTGTTCAGTACACACAGGGACAGCAAAAGCTCGGCCTATCGATCCTTTTGGTTTAAAGAGTTTTTAACAAGAGGTGTCAGAAAAGTTACCATAGGGATAACTGGCTTGTGGCGGCCAAGCGTTCATAGCGACGTCGCTTTTTGATCCTTCGATGTCGGCTCTTCCTATCATTGTGAAGCAAAATTCACCAAGCGTTGGATTGTTCACCCATGCAAGGGAACGTGAGCTGGGTTTAGACCGTCGTGAGACAGGTTAGTTTTACCCTACTAATGACAAAACGTTGTTGCGACAGCATTCCTGCGTAGTACGAGAGGAACCGCAGGTACGGACCAATGGCACAATACTTGTTCGAGCGAACAGTGGTATGACGCTACGTCCGTTGGATTATGCCTGAACGCCTCTAAGGTCGTATCCGTGCTGGACTGCAATGATAAATAAGGGGCAATTTGCATTGTATGGCTTCTAAACCATTAAAAGTTTATTTAATAAACGACAATGGATGTGATGCCAATGTTATTTGTAACATAGTAAATTGGGAGGATCTCCGATCACCTGATGCCGCGCTAGTTACTTATTAAAACATTATTTAATACAATGACAAAGCCTAGAATCAATTGTAAACGACTTTTGTAACAGGCAAGGTGTTGTAAGTGGTTGAGCAGCTGCCATACTGCGATCCACTGAAGCTTATCCTTTGCTTGATGATTCGATTTTAGCACATTTTTAATGTGCTATGTAGAGCCCTTACTAACCAAGTAGCCAAACGAATTCTCAATATTTGTTTAGTTACGCAAAACACTAACACTATACCAAAAGATAATAAATATATGAAAATAAACAGAAACGTGTCATTGTGGAGATGACATGTTATATGCAATATATGGTTAAGTGAGTTTAACTCTCTTAAGGCGGTAGTTACTAAGACACTTCAACGATTGCTTAAGAAATCGTCTTTTTAATAGTAACGCAAAAGAACTGATTCCTCAAATTCCTACTGTCCCTAAAATAATAAATAAATGATGAAAAATATAAACAAATTTTTCACCATATACAATATATGAAAATTAAAATTTACTATGCTTAAGAGAGTTTTACTCTTTATTTATTAATTAATTTCTTTTTTTTTTTTTTGAAGACAAAAAATTTTTTTTTTTTTTTTTTTATAAAAACAAAAAAACAAAAAAAAAAAAAAAAAAAAAAAAAAAAAGGTTTTTTTAAAAAAAAAAAATAAAAAAAAAAATAAAAAAAAATTTTTAAAAACAAAAAAAAAAAAAAAAAAAATTTAATGAAAGCCCCGTGGCCCTCCATTGACAGCGCAGTCGCTGTGGTCCCGCAATGCCCAGCATGGCGCATTGTGGCTGGTGGAACGTCGGCCATTCTGGCTGAGATTTCTGCTGCTGGAGAGGGTAGAAGACTGCAAAAAGAAGTCTCTGCGGCAATTAAACGCCTGGAGGAGCTGGCCATGTCTCTGGCCGTAAGGAACGCCCTTCTTGAGGCCCTCTCGGGCGGACCGCCCGCACCCCCGCCGCCTGCTCCCGCAGCCACCTTGTATGCCCACCAAGTTGCATACCCCGCTGCCACCACCACCGCTGCTGCCGCTGTCCCCGTCCCCGGAGTGCCGATCCCCGCCCCGCGGTTCAACAAGCCAGTTGAAACGTGGTCCGCGGTGGTCACGAGTCGGGACCCGAGCGTGTCCAGCAAGCAAGTGGCCGAGCGGGTAATGAAGGAAGTCGCACCAACGCTCGGAGTGCGTGTCCACGAGGTGCGTGAGCTGAAGCGCGGCGGAGCTGTTATCCGTACACCGTCGGTGAACGAGATGAAGCGCGTGGTGGCGAACAAGAAGTTCGCAGAGGTTGGACTTAAAGTCCAACAGAGCAAGGGTGTGAGGCCAAAGGTGACGGTGTTCGACGTGGACACGAGCATCGCCCCGGAGATGTTTATGGAGGAGCTGTTCTCCAACAATTTTCAGGAGCAGATGACGGCAGCTGTGTTCAAAAAAGCGGTGCACCTGGAGACGAAGCCTTGGTCCGTCACTGATGGCGCCAGCGTTAACCTGACGCTGGATGTGGACGAAAATGCGTTGGCCATACTTGAGCAGACCGGGAGGGTCTACATCAAGTGGTTTTCATACCGCTGCCGATCGCTCGTCCGTACCTATGCTTGTCATAGGTGCGTCGGATTTGATCACAAGGTGTCCCAGTGTCGCCTCAAGCAGGACGTGTGTCGCCAGTGTGGACAAACTGGCCACGTTGCAGCGAAATGCGGTAATCCGGTGGACTGCCGGAATTGCCGCTTCAAGGGGCTACCCTCAGGGCATCTGATGCTCTCGGGATCGTGCCCGATATATGGTGCGGTGTTGGCGAGGGTGCAGGCCAGACATTAAGATGTTTGGTCTCATCCAAGCCAACTGTGGTCGGGGCCGCGTTGCGTGCATCGATATTGGTGTACGTATGCGTGGTTCCGGCCACCCCTTTGCGCTGCTGCAGGAGCCCTACACAGACGAGGAAGGCCGTATTACTGGATTCCCAGCTGGGATGAGAGTTTATGGTAGCCGGATCTTCGAGGGACGCAGGAGAAACGCTGCCGTCATCGTCGACGACCCAGATGCCATCTGCCTACCAGTTGAGTCGCTAATCACCGAGTATGGAGTATGCGTGAGGGTCACAGGTGAATTTGGCTCATTTTACCTGACCTCGCTATACTGCCATACAAATGTTGAATTGACAACGACGTACTTTCCTTATATGGATGCCGTACTGCTACTGGCGAGCAGTACTCCGGTCATCCTCTGCCTAGATGCGAATGCTGTATCCCCTATGTGGTTCAGTAAACGTCACGATAGTTTTCGTGGCCAGCCGAACTACGGACGGGGTGAGCAGCTGGAGGATTGGATTCTCGGAAGCCGAGCCGGAGTTCTTAATCAATTCAGCGAGGTGTACACGTTCGACAATCGCTGCGGACGGAGCGATATTGACGTAACATTAGTCAGTGAAGCAGCGTCTACGTGGGCCACGTACGACTGGAGTGTGGACGAGTGGGAGATGAGCGATCACAACATCATTACTGTTGCTGTATCGCCTTCCCCAGACGCAGTTGAGAGCACATATGCTCCTGTGCCGTCCTGGAAACTCACCAATGCAAACTGGCGAATGTTTGACTCTGAACTGGTAGAGGAAGTTTTGGAGCACCTTCCCTTGGAGCACATCAGGAATTCGCCGTTGGACTCCTCAGTGTCTGCGCTCCGTCTCATTGTACAGTCCGTGTGCAATAGGGTATTGGGCTGCAGGCCGTCGAGAGCTGTGGGAAAGGTAAAGTGGTGGAGCACGGAACTAAGTACCAAACGCCGGGAGGTCAGGAGACTGAGGCGAAAGCTCCAGGATGCTCGGCGTAGAGGCCATGACTCTGCGCAGCTTCTGGCAACTCATCTGCGGACAGCCGTCCGCGAGTTTAAGAAGCTCATCCTGAAGACGAAAGAGGAACACTGGCGAAACTTCGTTGGAAACCACAGGGATGACCCATGGGAGCATGTCTACAAAATATGCCGGGGACGAAAGCGATCCACAGATCTGAAATGCCTTCGGTCGGATGGCAGGCTGGTCGTAACATGGCACGACTGCGCGAGTCTCCTCCTCCGTAACTTCTTTCCAGTTGCGGAAGCGAGTGATGACATTGTGATTTCGGCCGAAACTGCACCGTCTCTCGAAGCCTTCGAGGTCGGAGCATGTGTCGCCCGGTTGAAGAGCAGGCGCTCTCCCGGATTGGATGGCATTACAGGTGGTATCTGCAAGGCAGTGTGGCGTGCTATTCCCGAGCACATCATGGCGTTGCTTTCCCGCTGTGTTGCAGAGGGATATTTCCCCCTTGAGTGGAAGTGCCCTCGTGTAGTGGCGCTACTCAAGGGCCCCGACAAGGATGGGAGTGACCCAGCTTCCTATCGGGGTATCTGCTTGCTGCCAGTATTTGGCAAAGTGCTGGAGGGAATCATGGTGAATCGGATGAAGGAGGTGCTTCCGGATGGAAATAGATGGCAATTCGGCTTTCGACCTGGACGTTGTGTGGAGGATGCTTGGAATCATGTTAAGACCACCGTTGCCGCCAGCCAGGCGGTATATGTGTTGGGACTTTTCATCGACTTCAAAGGCGCCTTCGACAACATTGAGTGGAGTGCTGTAATGCGCCGCTTAATCGACTTGGGATGCCAGGAAGCCAGCTTGTGGAGAAGCTTCTTCTGTGGTAGGAGAGCCAGGATGACCAGCAGATTCGGAGAAGTCGACGTGGAGGTAACTCGAGGATGTCCGCAGGGATCCATCAGTGGGCCGTTCATTTGGAACACCATGATGGATGTGCTGCTCCAACGTCTGGAGCCCCTGTGTACATTCAGTGCGTACGCGGACGATCTGCTGGTTCTCGTCGAGGGAAGGTCGAGAGTCGAACTGGAGCGTCGAGGCGAGGAGCTGATGTCCGTCGTGGGAGCTTGGGGAGCAGAGGTCGGAGTTTCGATCTCGACCAGCAAGTCGGCAATAATGCTGTTGAAAGGGAGATTGGCCCGATCGAGGCCGCCCTGGGTACGGTTTGCAGGAGCAAACCTACCCTACGTCAGACAGTACCGTTACCTTGGTATCACAGTTGGCGAGCGGCTGAATTTTCGGCCACACATTGCGGGATTGCGCAAAAAGTTAACTGGAGTCGTCGGAGCATTGAGTCGCGTGCTACGGGTCGACTGGGGATTCAGTCCTCGAGCAAGACGCACCATTTATGCCGGACTCATGGTGCCATGTGCATTGTTTGGTGCCTCGGTATGGTATTCCGTGGCTAGGAGAGAGTCGGTCGCCAGGAGGCGACTCATTTCCTGCCAGAGAGCTATGCTCTTAGGATGCCTTGCGGTATGCCGTACAGTGTCCACCGTGGCACTGCAGGTACTTGCTGGAGCTCCACCCTTGGATCTGGTTGCCATGCGAATGGCAATCAGTTTTAAGGTTAAGCGTGCCCACCCGCTGGAGGAAAGCGATTGGCTGTTCGGTCTAGATGTGGCAAATCTGGACCGGAAACAAATGAAGGCGATGCTGGACGAGCGTATGTGCTGCGAGTGGCAACGCAGATGGGATGACGATGAGCACGGCCGACCGACTCATCAGTTTATCCCGGACGTACGTTTTGTTTTCAGCCGGAGAGACCTAGGATTTGGCCTCCACGCTGGATTTTTGTTGACTGGCCATGGATCGCTGAACGCATTTCTTCATCAGAGAGGTCTTTGTGCGACGCCCGCATGCATATGCGGTGCGGAGTGCGAAGACTGGCAGCACGTTTTAGTTGCCTGCCCACTCTATGTTGATTTGCGAGACCTTGACGGACTTGGTGTAAGAAGGGAAGACATCCGATGGAACTTTTCCCGGGTCCTGGAGACACCAGAGCAGCTGCAGATGTTGGAGACCTTTGCGAGGGCAACGTTCACAAGGCGGAGAGGGATGCACCAGGTGGCGACCACGCAGGATCAACCAGTGCCGGGCCAGTGAGGGCCAAAACTGGAAGCAGTTTGGAACTTGGTCCATACTGCGAGGCTGAACCAGAACGCCTTAATCTGGTAGTAATATGGCATTTATGTCATATTACAAGGTCCAACCAGAGCACCCAATCTGGTAGGCGAGCCCCATATGGAGCAAGCTGATGGATGACCCATTCCATGCTTGTCGTGAGCAAAAATAGTGAGTAGCTTCGGCTGCGAACAGCCGACCAAAGCTGTTAATTTGGTACTACGGGTGGGCTAGTGGCCCTTTGCTAGCCCAATGAGGTTGGCCCCCTTGTGGGAGATCGTAGTGGCTGTGGTTTAACACCCGAATGCGGGAAGAGCCTTTGGCTCGGCGTGGAGTTGCGTTATCAACCGGGTGCTGTACCCATAGATCAGCAGAGGTTTTAGATAGGCCTCGCCCTTCGCCAAGGGAAAATATCATGTCCGACAACATGTATTTTATTCGGCACCGATAAGATGTTGCAATAGCAACATCTTTGAGGGGCGCTGGCCGTCGCTTTGTTTCGGCCCACTGTACTATATGTCACATTTGTGACATATTAGAGTACCGTGGTTGTAAACTCCCCAAGGGGTACACGCCACGTAAAACAAATTCGACTTAATGTCCCTAAAATAATAAATAAATGATGAAAAATATAAACAAATTTTTCACCATATACAATATATATTTTTTTTTTCTTTTTTTTTTTTTTTTTTAATTTGTTTAGTTATTTGCAATCTGTCAGTAAGACAATCAGCAAGTGTTCAGGGGGGTACATTAACGGTTGGTGTTTGCTGTGTATAGCTTAAAATAATTATACAACAATTTGTGATATAAAGTGGTGTTTGCTGTGTTTAGCTTAGTAAATAATGTAATAATACGAGGGTTAAATTGGTGATTAATATAGTAATACAACAATATGTGATATAACAATTTGTGATATAAAGTGGTGTTTGCTGTGTTTAGCTTAGTAAATAATGTAATAATACGAGGGTTAAATTGGTGATTAATATAGTAATACGGCAATATGTGATATAATGAATTGGAGATTGCTGTGTTTAGCTTAGTAAAGAATGTAACAATATAAGAGAAAAATTGGTGGTTGTGTGTAGTAAAGTGTGTTGCGATAAATGGAATGTTTATAATGTTAAGTTAGACATGACACGTAGGGTTATGATAGCAAAGGCTTAATGATTAATTTATTTTATTTTAAGGTAGTGTAGAATTATGTGTGGCGATAAAGAAGATTTAAATATGGGTAATGCCTTGGATGCTGCCTCTCAGTGGCACGTCTAGTAGATGGCATCTTTTTAGGCGATAGGTGGAGGTGCTGTTGTCCAAAAGGTTTATGGCCATAGGGTTAGCATGATTTTCCAGCCTATCCAGATGAGCTTTAGAGAGCCTAGACACCTCCTCTAGGACCCATGGGACCCCAAGTTCCTTATGGATTTCTTTATTAGAGTGCAGGAGATGGGCGTTAGAAATTATTCTGAGTGTCTTGTTTTGGAATTTCTGTATGATCTCGTAGTTGGATCGGCTAGCCGTACCCCAAATCGCAGCACCGTACGACCAAATGGGTTTTATAATGGTATTGTAAACCAGCAGTTTGACTCTCAGTGGGAGTGTAGACCTTTTGCCGAGAATCCATAGATGTCTTCTTAGCCTTTCATTGAGCTGTTTTTTCTTTCTAATCAGGTGCTCATGCCAGTTGAGCCTTCTGTCAAGTACGATGCCAAGGTACTTGGCAGTATCTCCGCTTGGTATAATGGACCCGTCAAGCTGAACTGATGGGCAGTTTCCTCTTCTAAGAGCAAAAGTGGCCTGTGTGGACTTTTCTGTGTTGACCAATATATTCCAGCGCTTAAGCCACGTATCGATCATGTTCAGCTGCAGTTGCAAGCTATCCGTGGCCGCCTGTGGTGAGGTGTCACTAGCTAGGAAAACTGTGTCATCGGCATAAGTCGCTGCAAGGATTCCTGGATTTGGTGAGATGGGCATATCTGCTGTGTACAATGTGTATAGTACAGGGCCCAGTACGCTTCCCTGGGGGACACCAGCTCTAATATCCATTATATTAGATAGGTATGATTTTAGGAGTACATAGTAGGGGGCTGAGAGAATACGTTTTAGCTTGTAGAGTAGCCCGGTGTGCCAGATCCTGTCAAAAGCCTGCTTAATGTCCAAAAATATTGCAGTGCAGTATGTTTCTCCGATTCTTGCAACTATTCGGTGGCATTGTTCTGGGGTGCCATGATTTTCCCTGAAGCCAAACTGGTGATCTGGGATCAAACCTGCCTCTTCTAAAATTGGACGGACTCTACGCAAAAATAGTCTTTCGACTATTTTGGAGAGAACCGCCAATAAACTAATGGGTCTATATGAGGCGGGATTGGCTGCTGGTTTCCCAGGTTTTTGAATCAGAATTATTTTGGCACATTTCCACTGGGAGGGGAAATGGCCTAGTTGGAAACATTTATTTGTTATTTTAAGGAGGAACACAACTCCGTTGGGTGGCAGGGCTTTGATTGATGGGACGTCTATACCATCGTATCCGGGGGATTTTGTTGTTTTAAGTTTCCCGATCTCGTAGACTAATTCATCAGTTTTCACTGTGGGGATGGGAAAGTCCAACTGGTGGGTGCTTCCAGGAATTCCGCTGTTTCTACTTCCTCCTGTGGTAGGCACCTAGAGAATGGTGAGAAAGTCTCGTAAAGATGTTCGGCGAAGGTAGCAGCTCTTTCGCTGTCAGATTGACACCAGGCCCCATTGATGCTTTTGATAGGTTCCTTCCTCTTTACAGGTCTTTTAATACCCTTAGTCAACCGCCACAGGTTGTGTTGGGGGTCACAAGGTTCTATTTTTTCCAGATAAGATTCCAAGGATTGCCTTCTGAGCTTATTCAATAAGTTCTTGAGTGTTTTGGCAGCATTATTGAACAATGTTTTATCTCTTATACTTCTTGTATTGTGCCATGTGCGACGGAGACGTCTCTTCTCAGCAACCAGAGCAGCTACCTCGGACGACCATAGATGAATATCCCTGTGAGGGACGTTGATATTACTGGAACTCCTAGAGGTAGGTGTGGCATAAGCAGCAGCATGGTGTATTTGCACATTGAGATGTTCAACAGCATTGTTCACATCTTCTTCAGTGGAAATCTCAGTCATCGGGTCCAAGTGGTTTTCAAGCCAATATTGGTAACGCAAAATATTTGTGTTCTTTTTGATCAGTCTACTCCTTGGAGATTTAGTGCTAGCTGGTATGTTAAGTAGAAACCTAACAGCGCAGTGGTCAGAACATAAATCCAGCACATTGCTGGTTGCAATTTTGTGGCTAGAAATTCCTTTGGATACAGATATGTCCAAGACATCGGGAATCTTATTGGTATCTGTGGGCCAGTATGTTGGCTCTCCAGATGAGTGAAAGGTGAGGCCGCTGTCAGTTATACATTTATAGAGAGCTCTACCTTCGGGATTGCAGATTCGTGAGCCCCAACAGATATGTTTGGCATTAAAGTCTCCTCCAGCTAAGAAGCGAGTACCGAGACTGTTGAATAAGCTGAAGAACATAGCATCTCCAACTAGATCACCAGTTGGGCTAATGACTCTGATCCTGGAGCACTGGGCCCATGGCTCTTGGAATGCCGGGAGTTCGATGTAATTGATTCCAGACTTGATGATGATAGCTGATCCGCCTCGAGCTGTACCGTTGGGGTGGTTAACAGAGATGACGTCATAGCCGCTGATAGTGAAAAATGATTGACTAGTGAAATGTGTTTCTGTTACAGGAGAAGGATGTCAATATGTTGTGTTTTTAAAAAGTGTTCAACTTCTGGCCTGCTCTTACACAGACCGTTCGCATTCCAAAGGACAATATGTAAACTTAATTGCATCTTTGGGCCATGATTGACGTTAGTAGCTTTGTCATAGCAGCAAATTGATCCATCATTTTCTCCATCAGAGCTTCAAGTCGGTCCATCCTAGAGCTCTTTTGTGGCGTGTGTGGGGAAGGGGCTTCTGACTGCTGCAGAGGTAACTGATTACCTTTGACGATATTGGCGAAAGTGATGCCTGGCTTGGTTGTAGAAAGTATGTTGGATTGACCTTGGTTTAAGAAGGTAAGTCTCCTTTGCCTTCAGGTAAACTTTGCAGCCCTCATATGAGGCGGTATGATTGCCCTTGCAGTGGGCACAGCAGGATGGATCGCTCTTTGGTTTGAGGCATTCTGTGGAGTTATGCCCACCACCACACTTGACACAGATGTGCATAAGCCGACAATTCTTTTGTGAGTGACCAAAGCCTTGACATCAAAGCACTAAATCAGATCAGTGGTTTTTCGAGGTGGCTCAATATTGACTACGCAGTTACAAAGACGCTTTATGCCAAAAACATCCTTGTTATTGCTAGCCGGTTCCAAGTTGACGAAAAACATTGCTAATGGCTTTTTGGTGCTACGGCTGATAGCGTTTTTAATGTCAAGTCCCCTGACATTATGGCTATTGACAGCCAGGGCTTCTTTAATGTCCAGGGGAGTAGTGCTGTGGTGTAGACCTTTGACCACGATTCTGTATGCACGTTCGTCTTTGGGTTGGAACGTCTGGTATAGTATATCATTTTCGTTAAGATAGCTTTTCAAATTCGAAAAGCTCTCCTTGTCCTGTAGATTTATTTTGACGCGTCCATCTCTGTCAGACTTATAATCAAAATTGTCTCCATTTATAACAGATGCAATGTCTTTAATAAGACTTTTAATGTCTACAACATCAGGGATGAATATGGGAGGTGGCTTTATTATACGCTCTTTAACAGAGGGTGGATCTACTTCAGCAGTCATTGGAGAGTCATCTTCACTATCGCTATTATCAGATAGAATGGCAAACCTGTTAGATTTCATGTTCTTTAATGCCGACGACGTGGTAGGCTGATTGGTTTTACGCAATGGGGTTTTTCGTTTAAGTTCTCCTGGCTCGGAGGAGGAACTGGAGTCTTCATCAGAATTACGATCGCCATGGGTGACCTTGGCAGACAGTTTTTTAGCCTTAGCCTGTTTGGCTGTAGGAATTTCATTACCTATGTGTGCTGTTGGCTTCAGTTGCCACTTTGGTTTAGATTTCTCGGGTAACACCATATTACTGCCAGTAAAGGCCGGCGCCGCCCAAGAGTATGTGACGCTTTTTGCGCCTTTTTTGCAGCCCACGAATATGCAACACTTTTTGAATATTTTCACACCCTGAAAGAGTGCAACAAATTTAATGTTTTTCCTGATTGGCAGGCCAATCAGAACTGAATAACTGTTTCTGTTGCCTAAAGTCACCAGATAATCCAGCGATTAGGAACTTTTTATTGCTGTCTTTATTTTGTTTCTCACTTCTATTTTGCTTTACCGTTACTACACAATAGTTACGCACAAAATTATTCTCCGCAAATACGTCCGACACGTTAGGCAGATTGATCTCGACTTGATGGTATATTATATGACATTCAAGTACACATTTATGCATTATATATCGGCAATGTCTATTTAATTATATATTATTATGAAGTCTTAAGGTATTTTTAAAAATACATATGAAAATTTTTGTTTATTTTGGGTGTTTGAAAGCGTGGAAATAGGGTGTGATGTCGAGCATTGATATTTGTGACAACAAGTACCTTCTGTTATATTTGCATTATATATCGGAATGGTTTTATCATATATTATTATGAAGTCTTAAGGTATTTTAAATTTTGAATTGTTCGTTTACCTTCGAACATATTTGGGCGATTTCGAGAAAGCGTGGCACAAAACCTATATAGGTGGTGTGATGTCGAGCATGGTATATTATATGACAATCAAGTACACATCTCAAAGTCATATAATTTTATGCATTATATGTCGGCAATGTCTATTTTATTATATATTATTATGAAGTCTTAAGGTATTTTTTAAAAATACATATGAAAATTGTTTGTTGAGTGGTACCTTTAAACATTTTTGGGCGATTTTGAGAAAACGTGGCACAAAACCTATTCATAGTGAACAGTTGATGTTCATTAATTGTTTTAGCAATAAGACAATAAACTGTTATATATCTATGTACTTTATGTAGAGTGTCGTATTTATACTGTTAAGTCTTGGCGGCGACATTACACATTTAAGATAATGAAAAGACTTGCCAAGTTGTGTATTGAATTAATATACAAATTAAATTGGTTTTGGATTTATCGTTAATATTTTCCCAGGATACTTAAAATAAATTGTGTTTTTCTAAAAACTGTTATTTATTTAAAGTATCCAAATTTTAATATGAACATAAAGATTTTTTTAATATACAATATTAACTACCAAAATCTCTATGTTTATAAAATAAAGTCAATTATATAAGCAATATTTAATTCTGTCAAAAAAGTTTCAATAAACAAGAAATGAAAAAAAAAAAAAAATTTTTTTCGACTTTTACTTAATATATAAAACATTATCATATAAATGAAAAACTGAAAAAATTATAAATTTTTTATCAAAATATAAATATTTATTTCAAATTATTTTGAATAAATAAAATTAATAAAAATGTGATTATATATTATGTATATGAACAAATAAAAATATTCTTGAACGAAATTTTTAAATTTATATAAAATTCAATAAACAAAATAACGAAAATGAATGCTATTAAATAATAGCCATATTCGTAAAATAATAGTACAATCTCTTTTTATATATATTTATTATTTTATTCAAAAATATATTAAATTGTCAAGTATCTTAAAAAATAAATGTCTGATTGTTACATATATATATAAATATATATATATAGCAACCAGTATATTAAACAATAACATTATTCTGGTTGATCCTGCCAGTAGTTATATGCTTGTCTCGAAGATTAAGCCATGCATGTCTAAGTACACACGAATTAAAAGTGAAACCGCAAAAGGCTCATTATATCAGTTATGGTTCCTTAGATCGTTAAAAGTTACTTGGATAACTGTGGTAATTCTAGAGCTAATACATGCAATTAAAACACGGACCTTTTGGGACGTGTGGTTTTATTTGCTGACTTGGTAGAAAATCCAAATAATAAATTATTTGGCGTCACTAAAGAAATCAGTCGAGATCAATCTGCCTAACGTGTCGGACGTATTTGCGGAGAATAATTTTGTGCGTAATTATTGTGTAGTAACGGTAAAGCAAAATAGAAGTGAGAAACAAAATAAAGACAGCAATAAAAAGTTCCTAATCGCTGGATTATCTGGTGACTTTAGGCAACATAAACAGTTATTCAGTTCTGATTGGCCTGCCAATCAGGAAAAACATTTAATTTGTTGCACTCTTTCAGGGTGTGAAAATATTCAAAAAGTGTTGCATATTCGTGGGCTGCAAAAAAGGCGCAAAAAGCGTCACATACTCTTGGGCGGCGCCGGCCTTTACTGGCAGTAATATGGTGTTACCCGAGAAATCTAAACCAAAGTGGCAACTGAAGCCAACAGCACACATAGGTAATGAAATTCCTATAGCCAAACAGGCTAAGGCTAAAAAACTGTCTGCCAAGGTCACCCATGGCGATCGTAATTCTGATGAAGACTCCAGTTCCTCCTCCGAGCCAGGCGAACTTAAACGAAAATCCCCATTGCGTAAAACCAATCAGCCTACCACGTCGTCGGCATTAAAGAACATGAAATCTAACAGGTTTGCCATTCTATCTGATAATAGCGATAGTGAAGATGACTCTCCAATGACTGCTGAAGTAGATCCACCCTCTGTTAAAGAGCGTATAATAAAGCCACCTCCCATATTCATCCCTGATGTTGTAGACATTAAAAGTCTTATTAAAGACATTGCATCTGTTATAAATGGAGACAATTTTGATTATAAGTCTGACAGAGATGGACGCGTCAAAATAAATCTACAGGACAAGGAGAGCTTTTCGAATTTGAAAAGCTATCTTAACGAAAATGATATACTATACCAGACGTTCCAACCCAAAGACGAACGTGCATACAGAATCGTGGTCAAAGGTCTACACCACAGCACTACTCCCCTGGACATTAAAGAAGCCCTGGCTGTCAATAGCCATAATGTCAGGGGACTTGACATTAAAAACGCTATCAGCCGTAGCACCAAAAAGCCATTAGCAATGTTTTTCGTCAACTTGGAACCGGCTAGCAATAACAAGGATGTTTTTGGCATAAAGCGTCTTTGTAACTGCGTAGTCAATATTGAGCCACCTCGAAAAACCACTGATCTGATTCAGTGCTTTAGATGTCAAGGCTTTGGTCACTCACAAAAGAATTGTCGGCTTATGCACATCTGTGTCAAGTGTGGTGGTGGGCATAACTCCACAGAATGCCTCAAACCAAAGAGCGATCCATCCTGCTGTGCCCACTGCAAGGGCAATCATACCGCCTCATATAAGGGCTGCAAAGTTTACCTGAAGGTAAAGGAGACTTACCTTCCCAAACCAAGGTCAATCCAACATACTGCACCACCCGTATATCGGTCAATTTCTACAACCAAGCCAGGCATCACTTTCGCCAATATCGTCAAAGGTAATCAGTTACCTCTGCAGCAGTCAGAAGCCCCTTCCCCACACACGCCACAAAAGAGCTCTAGGATGGACCGACTCGAAGCTCTGATGGAGAAAATGATGGATCAATTTGCTGTTATGACAAAGCTACTAACGTCAATCATGGCCGAAAGATGCAATTAAGTTTACATATTGTCCTTTGGAATGCGAACGGTCTGTGTAAGAGCAGGCCAGAAGTTGAACACTTTTTAAAAACACAACATATTGACATCCTTCTTGTAACAGAAACACATTTCACTAGTCAATCATTTTTCACTATCAGCGGCTATGACGTCATCTCTGTAAACCACCCCAACGGTACAGCTCGAGGCGGATCAGCTATCATCATCAAGTCTGGAATCAACTACATCGAACTCCCGGCATTCCAAGAGCCATGGGCCCAGTGCTCCAGGATCAGAGTCATTAGCCCAACTGGTGACACAACAATCGCAGCTGTCTACTGCCCACCTAGGCATCTAGTTGGAGATGCTATGTTCTTCAGCTTATTCAACAGTCTCGGTACTCGCTTCTTAGCTGGAGGAGACTTTAATGCCAAACATATCTGTTGGGGCTCACGAATCTGCAATCCCAAAGGTAGAGCTCTCTATAAATGTATAACTGACAGCGGCCTCACCTTTCACTCATCTGGAGAGCCAACATATTGGCCCACAGATACCAATAAGATTCCCGATGTCTTGGACATATCTGTATCCAAAGGAATTTCTAGCCACAAAATTGCAACCAGCAATGTGCTGGATTTATGTTCTGACCACTGCGCTGTTAGGTTTCTACTTAACATACCAGCTAGCACTAAATCTCCAAGGAGTAGACTGATCAAAAAGAACACAAATATTTTGCGTTACCAATATTGGCTTGAAAACCACTTGGACCCGATGACTGAGATTTCCACTGAAGAAGATGTGAACAATGCTGTTGAACATCTCAATGTGCAAATACACCATGCTGCTGCTTATGCCACACCTACCTCTAGGAGTTCCAGTAATATCAACGTCCCTCACAGGGATATTCATCTATGGTCGTCCGAAGTAGCTGCTCTGGTTGCTGAGAAGATACGTCTCCGTCGCACATGGCACAATACAAGAAGTATAAGAGATAAAACATTGTTCAATAATGCTGCCAAAACACTCAAGAACTTATTGAATAAGCTCAGAAGGCAATCCTTGGAATCTTATCTGGAAAAAATAGAACCTTGTGACCCCCAACACAACCTGTGGCGGTTGACTAAGGGTATTAAAAGACCTGTAAAGAGGAAGGAACCCATCAAAAACATCAATGGGGCCTGGTGTCAATCTGACAGCGAAAGAGCTGCTACCTTCGCCGAACATCTCTACGAGACTTTCTCACCATTCTCTAGGTGCCTACCACAGGAGGAAGTAGAAACAGCGGAATTCCTGGAAGCACCCTACCAGTTGGACTTTCCCATCCCCACAGTGAAAACTGATGAATTAGTCTACGAGATCGGGAAACTTAAAACAACAAAATCCCCCGGATACGATGGTATAGACGTCCCATCAATCAAAGCCCTGCCACCCAACGGAGTTGAGTTCCTCCTTAAAATAACAAATAAATGTTTCCAACTGTGCCGAAATAATTCTGATTCAAAAACCTGGGAAACCAGCAGCCAATCCCGCCTCATATAGACCCATTAGTTTATTGGCGGTTCTCTCCAAAATAGTCGAAAGACTATTTTTGCGTAGAGTCCGTCCAATTTTAGAAGAGGCAGGTTTGATCCCAGATCACCAGTTTGGCTTCAGGGAAAATCATGGCACCCCAGAACAATGCCACCGAATAGTTGCAAGAGTCGGAGAAACATTTGAGGAGAAAAAATACTGCACTGCAATATTTTTGGACATCAAGCAGGCTTTTGACAGGGTCTGGCACACCGGGCTACTCTACAAGCTAAAACGTATTCTCTCAGCCCCCTACTATGTACTCCTAAAATCATACCTACTGAGGAGAAGCTTTTATGTCAGATGCGGTGATGAAAAATCTAATATAATGGATATTAGAGCTGGTGTCCCCCAGGGAAGCGTACTGGGCCCTGTACTATACACATTGTACACAGCAGATATGCCCATCTCACCAAATCCAGGAATCCTTGCAGCGACTTATGCTGATGACACAGTTTTCCTAGCTAGTGACACCTCACCACAGGCAGCCACGGATAGCTTGCAACTGCAGCTGAACATGATCGATACGTGGCTTAAGCGCTGGAATATATTGGTCAACACAGAAAAGTCCACACAGGCCACTTTTGCTCTTAGAAGAGGAAACTGCCCATCAGTTCAGCTTGACGGGTCCATTATACCAAGCGGAGATACTGCCAAGTACCTTGGCATCGTACTTGACAGAAGGCTCAACTGGCATGAGCACCTGATTAGAAAGAAAAAACAGCTCAATGAAAGGCTAAGAAGACATCTATGGATTCTCGGCAAAAGGTCTACACTCCCACTGAGAGTCAAACTGCTGGTTTACAATACCATTATAAAACCCATTTGGTCGTACGGTGCTGCGATTTGGGGTACGGCTAGCCGA
The DNA here is from genome assembly GCA_018903615.1 of Drosophila neocordata. NCBI lineage: Eukaryota > Metazoa > Arthropoda > Insecta > Diptera > Drosophilidae > Drosophila > Drosophila neocordata. The sequence goes on from JAEIGI010000181.1 coordinate 20,646, forward strand.
TCCAACTACGAGATCATACAGAAATTCCAAAACAAGACACTCAGAATAATTTCTAACGCCCATCTCCTGCACTCTAATAAAGAAATCCATAAGGAACTTGGGGTCCCATGGGTCCTAGAGGAGGTGTCTAGGCTCTCTAAAGCTCATCTGGATAGGCTGGAAAATCATGCTAACCCTATGGCCATAAACCTTTTGGACAACAGCACCTCCACCTATCGCCTAAAAAGATGCCATCTACTAGACGTGCCACTGAGAGGCAGCATCCAAGGCATTACCCATATTTAAATCTTCTTTATCGCCACACATAATTCTACACTACCTTAAAATAAAATAAATTAATCATTAAGCCTTTGCTATCATAACCCTACGTGTCATGTCTAACTTAACATTATAAACATTCCATTTATCGCAACACACTTTACTACACACAACCACCAATTTTTCTCTTATATTGTTACATTCTTTACTAAGCTAAACACAGCAATCTCCAATTTATTATATCACATATTGTTGTATTACTATATTAATCACCAATTTAACCCTCGGATTATTACATTATTTACTAAGCTAAACACAGCAAACACCACTTTATATCACAAATTGTTATATCACATATTGTTGTATTACTATATTAATCACCAATTTAACCCTCGTATTATTACATTATTTACTAAGCTAAACACAGCAAACACCACTTTATATCACAAATTGTTGTATAATTATTTAAAGCTATACACAGCAAACACCAACCGTTAATGTACCCCCGTGAACACTTGCTGAATGTCTTACTGACAGATTGCAAATAAAAATTTATAAAAAAAAAAAAAATATACTTTTATGCATTATATATCGGCAATGTCTATTTTATTATATATTATTATGAAGTCTTAAGGTATTTTTAAAAATACATATGAAAATTGTTCGTTGAGTGGTACCTTCAAACATATTTGGGCGATTTCGAGAAAGCGTGGCACAAAACCTATATAGGTGGTGTGATGTCGAGCATGGTATATTATATGACAATCAAGTACACATCTCAAAGTCATATAATTTTATGCATTATATATCGGAAATGTGGATTGAATTATATATTATTATGAAGTCTTAAGGTATTTTTAAAAATACATTTGAAAATTGTTCGTTAAGTGGTACCTTCGAACATATTTGGACGATTTCGAGAAAGCGTGGCACAAAACCTATATAGGTGGTGTGATGTCGAGCATGGTATATTATATGACAATCAAGTACACATCTCAAAGTCATATAATTTTATGCATTATATATCGGCAATGTCTATTTTATTATATATTATTATGAAGGCTTAAGGTATTTTTAAAAATACATATGAAAATTGTTTGTTGAGTGGTACCTTTAAACATTTTTGGCCGATTTTGAGAAAACGTGGCACAAAACCTATTCATAGTGAACAGTTGATGTTCATTAATTGTTTTAGCAATAAGACAATAAACTATTATGAAAAGACTTGCCAAGTTGTGTATTGAATTAATATACAAATTTAATTGGTTTTGGATTTATCGTTAATATTTTCCCAGGATACTTAAAATAAATTGTGTTTTTCTAAAAACTGTTATTTATTTAAAGTATCCAAATTTTAATATGAACATAAAGATTTATTTAATATACAATATTAACTACCAAAATCTCTATGTTTATAAAATAAAGTCAAGTAAATTATATAAGCAATATTTAATTCTGTCGAAGTTTCAATAAACAAGAAATGAAAAAAAAAAAAAAAAATTTTTCGACTTTTACTTATATAAGAAACATTATCACATAAATGAAAAACTGAAAAAATTATAAATTTTTTATAAAAACAAAAATATTTATTTCAATTTATTTTGAATAAATAAAATTAATGAAAATGTGATTATATATTATGTAAGTGAAAAAATAAAAATATTCTTGAACGAAATTTTTAAATTTATATAAAATTCAATAAAAAAAAAAAGAAAATAAATGCTATTAAATAATAGCCATATTCGTAAAATAATAGTACAATCTCTTTTTATATATATTTATTTTTTTATTCAAAAATATATTAAATTGTCAAGTATCTTAAAAAATAAATGTCTGATTGTTACATATACATATAAATATATATATATAGCAACCAGTATATTAAACAATAACATTATTCTGGTTGATCCTGCCAGTAGTTATATTATTAAAAAATTAAAACACGGGCCTTTTGGGACGTGTGCTTTTATTAGGCTAAAACCAAGCGATCATTTGATCGTTATATTGGTTGAACTCATGTACCGACGACAGATCTTTCAAATGTCTGCCCTATCAACTTTTGATGGTAGTATCTAGGACTGCCATGGTTGCAACGGGTAACGGGGAATCAAGGTTCGATTCCGGAGAGGGAGCTTGAGAAACGGCTACCACATCTAAGGAATGTAGCCGGCGCGTAAATTACTCACTCCCAGCTCGGGGAGGTAGTGACGAAAAATAACAATACAGGACTCATATCCGAGGCCCTGTAATTGGAATGAGTACACTTTAAATCAACTGTAAATAGTTGAACTTGTGCTTCATACGGGTAGTACAACTTACAATTGTAGTTTATGTATGTAAGCGTTTTACCGGTGGAGTTCTTATATATGATTAAGTACTTGTATTTTTTTATATATTCCTCCTATTTAAAAACCTGCATTAGTGCTCTTAATCGAGTGTTATTGTGGGCCGGTACAATAACTTTGAACAAATTAGAGTGCTTAAAGCAGGCTTCAAATGCCTGAATATTCTGTGCATGGGTTAATGAAATAAGACCTCTGTTCTGCTTTCATTGGTTTTCAGATCAAGAGGTAATGATTAATAGAAGCAGTTTGGGGGCATTAGTATTACGACGCGAGAGGTGAAATTCTTGGACCGTCGTAAGACTAACTTAAGCGAAAGCATTTGCCAAAGAAGTTTTCATTAATCAAGAACGAAAGTTAGAGGTTCGAAGGCAATCAGATACCGCCCTAGTTCTAACCATAAACGATGCCAGCTACCAATTGGGTGTAGCTACTTTTATGGCTCTCTCAGTCGTTTCCCGGGAAACCAAAGCTTTTGGGCTCCGGGGGAAGTATGGTTGCAAAGCTGAAACTTAAAGGAATTGACGGAAGGGCACCACCAGGAGTGGAGCCTGCGGCTTAATTTGACTCAACACGGGAAAACTTACCAGGTCCGAACATAAGTGTGTAAGACAGATTGATAGCTCTTTCTCGAATCTATGGGTGGTGGTGCATGGCCGTTCTTAGTTCGTGGAGTGATTTGTCTGGTTAATTCCGATAACGAACGAGACTCAAATATATTAAATAGATATCTTCAGGATTATGGTGTTGAAGCTTATATTGCCTTCATTCATGGTGGCAGTAAAATGTTTATTGTGTTTGAATATGTTTATATACGTGGAGCCGTACCTGTTGGTTTGTCCCATTAAAGGGACACTAGCTTCTTAAATGGACAAATTGCGTCTAGCAATAATGAGATTGAGCAATAACAGGTCTGTGATGCCCTTAGATGTTTTTTTTTTTTTTTATTCGCTTGATGAAGAATATATAAATAAGTAACAATGAAACAGAATAAAATAAAAGGAAGTTAGGAAAATAAGAAAGTTAGAGTGGTAACTTTCTTTCTTGCCAGAGAACAATCCTGCGGAACTACTGTGAAGTATTGCATCGCAGAAATTCTGGCAGGCCATCTACGGCCCACTTGGTTTTCGTCCTCTTTCCAGCATACGCAGCTTGGACATCGCTTGTGCTGCAAAGTTGCATACAGCTGACCAGTTTACTTGGCTCTTCACCATACTAGCCACCAGGTTATTAGCGGACAATGATTTGCCAACCACTTCCTCCATTGTCTGCCTTTCTGATCTGAACCTTGGGCACACAAATAGGATATGCTCCGGGATCTCAATAGTGTTGTCTTTGCAGCTGGGACAATTTGGGATAGCTGCGAAAACATCCATGGCCACTGAGCAGCTGTGTAAAGCTCAAAGGTAACATCGCCAAATTTCCCGTTAAGGCACATTGCAAAGCTCGGAATTAGAGTCCAGGTCCACCTTCCGTTGGTCGCTGAGGTCCAGCGTCTCTGCCATTCCTCCAGGCTTGCGTTCCTGGCTTGTATTTTAACGATTTTCTTTTCTTGCGGAGTCAGTGCTGTTATTCCTCTTTGCCTGAAACTCCGTTGTGATTCAAGGGCTAGCAGGTCTATTGGGACCATGCCCGCAATAATTAGGGCTGTCTCAGCGGATATGGTGCGAAAGCCACAGCAAACACGAAGTGCTCCTAGGCGGTATACCGATTCCAGACCATACCTATAGGATTTATGCTCCATCGCATTCGCCCAAATTGGAGCTGGATAAAGCATCGTAGATTTAATCACGTTCATTAGCAGCAAACGGCGACTATGTTTTGGACCTCTGGAGTTCAGCATAATCCTGCTTAAGGACCTCGTCAGCTCAGCTGCTCTCTGACTAGCAGACTTCAAATGCTCTTTAAAACAAAGGCGGGTGTCTATCAAGACTCCTAGATACTTAATAGCTCTTTTCGATACTATGGTGCAGGAATCTAGTTGGATTCTTGCTGTTTCCACAATCTTTCTGCTGCTAATTAGTACAGCCTCCGTTTTTTCATCGGCCAGTTGTAGGCCTGTGGAAGCCAGCCACCTTTTTACTGCATCAACAGCAACAGCCGTTCGTAACTCTGCATCCCTGAGGTGCTTAGCCACTGTGACCAAGGCTACATCATCCGCAAAACCAATTATGGTGGATCCTTCTGGAAGCTGCAAACGAAGTATGCCGTCGTACATTACGTTCCATAGCAATGGGCCCAGAACTGATCCCTGCGGAACACCACCTCGCACACTGTAAGTCATCTGCTTAGTGCTTGTGCTGTATCGTAGGACTCGATTTTGGAAGTAGTCCTCAGTAATCTGAATTAGATAGTCAGGGACTCTAAAGTTTGAAAGCGCCTGTAGAATTCGGCTCCAGTTTGCTGAGTTAAAAGCATTTTTAACATCAAGTGTGGTGATTAGGCAGTATTCCTTCCGACCTCCCTTCCATCTTTGTCCCTCTATGGCCTTGGCAGCTATATCGATGACGGTGGATAGTGCATCGACTGTGGACTTGCACTTTCGAAATCCAAATTGTCGAGGAGAGAGGTCACCATTTGCAGCAAGAGACTCTTCGATCCTGACACTGATTATCCATTCCAAGATTTTTGCCACAGAGTCCAGCAAACATATAGGCCTATATGCTGACGGATCGTCTGGTGGTTTCTTCGGTTTCGGGATTAACACCAGATTCTGTACTTTCCATTGGTCCAGGAAGTAGCCTTCCTCCAGGCATTTATTAAAGACATCTGCAAACTTCTTTGGCTGCAGGACCACTGCTAACTTCAAAGCAATATTTGGGATAGCGTCAGGGCCGGGGGCCTTGGTGATCTGCAGTAGTTACCTCCTCAGCACTAACAGGACGTTCAACTATGGCCATGTTGTGATGTGGGGACCGTGGTGCAACAACCGATGTACAGGGAAGGAGTGATTCCACAGTGTGTTGCAGACGTCCTTCATCAGGAACAGGTGGTTTAGCTGCCCGTAGTTTCTTGAGTGCTACCTTATAAGCCAATCCAAAAATGTCATTATCTGCTGACTCGCAGAGATCCAGAAAGGCTTGGAGTTTGCTATCGGTAATTTGTCTTTTGAGGTCGCCTCTCTTTGCAGCGTAAAGTTGTTGCAGGAGCTGGAAGTTTGGTCTGCCTCTGGCCCTTTGGTAGCATCGTCTGGCTTTCAGACACTTTTTCCTGGCATCGGCAATCTTTTCGTTCCACCAATAAACTGGAGCACGGTGCTTGCTATGGCCCCTTCGGATAGACATACTGGAGTCGCAGGCCTGCGTCACTGCTTCCATCAAAACTCGTGAGCTGCTAGCTGCATCGCCTTCCAGCTGAGGAATTGTCAGGGCTGAGGCAAATAAATTTGGGTTGAACGTATCCGTTCTATACATTTTGGCATTAGTGTGCGGCCGCTGAGGAGTTTGAGATCGCCGTCCGCCTAAATTACATATTATGGCCTGATGGTCACTACCAGTATAGTGGCTGCAAAGACTCCATGTCGCATACTGGGATAAGTTGCTGCTAGCGAGAGTTATATCGATGACATATCCAGCGCGACTAAAAGTGTGTTCCGTCCCAGAGTTGAGTATAACTAGGTCCAGAGCGGCCATAGCCTCCAGCAGAGTACGTCCCCTTGCGTTGGTGGAGTTGCTGCCCCATTCCATTGACCAGGCATTAAAATCGCCCGCAATCAGCAGCTTTTGTTTTCCTCCAGCATCCTTTGCAATGCTATCCACCAAATTTTCGTAGTCACAGTGTCGCAGGCTGGGAGCAGCATAGCAACTAATTATCCAGGTATCACCAGTTTTAACTCTGACGAATCCTTGCCCAGAGTAGGTAGCTTCCATAATTGGGGCGGTATTGCCACAAGCCCAAATTGCAGCCTTTCCCGTTTTGTCGATTGCCCAGTTATTGCCTGAACCAATTCTATAAGGCCCGCTTAAAATAGCTAAATCAACATTGAGTTCTCTAACTGTCTGCTTCAAGAGGTCATAGGCCGCTGCGCAGTGGTTTAAATTCAGCTGCAAGATCTTCATTCTGCGGCTGATGGTGTAGCTCGGGCGTTAGCTAAGGGGCAGCTTTTGCTTCCTGCTATATGTTCCACATCCGATCTCTTGTGTGCTACGCAATTAAAGCAGTTTGGCTTGTTTTGGCATGAAGCGATTTTGTGGCCGGACTGCCCACACTTTATACAGCAGTTGGAGCGATCAGTAGTGTCATTGCACCTGGAGGCAGCGTGACCAAAATTAAGGCATCTGTAGCAACGTTTAACTGACGCCCGCGCCCGAATACGGCAAATTGACCATCCTATCCTGATGGACTTAAGCCTAAGTAATTCGCCTGCGACATCCTGTGCCACTGCAACGATCGCCGTTTGAGTTTCCCCATATGAAGGTCTCATCGCTTTGATTGATACTTGAGCTGGACTTTTTGCCAAATTATCGAAGATGGCTGCCATCACATCCTCTGCAGTTGCCAAGCAGTCCAGGTCGCGGAGCTCTATGAATGAAAGATCACTCACCGTGCGTACCGAAATTGTTGAGCCAAGTACTTGACTCAAATCTTCCTGCAGCTTATTCGGCATAGAATCTCCTTTAAGTTCTAGGAGCAGTTCTCCTTTTGCGGTTTTCCTGGCCCTTTTGACGGAGTCTTTGACACCGTTTAGCCGTCCATCCACTCTTCTGGTGACTAGTCCCAGCAAGTCGGCGTAGGAGCTGCCTTCGTCGGGCTTGATAATAATTACGTCTGGCCTGCCACGCCGTTCCGTAATTTTGTTCTTCCTTTTGGCAGTTACATTTTGCCATTCGGCCTTTTCGCTACTCACTGCCGTTGGTCTAGCTTGTGCAGTGCTTTTTGGTGGTGGGCTCTTGCTAGTTGGACGATCTATAGTTAAAGATTGATGCTCTTTCAGCTGGTCTGCGTAGGAACGCTTTGGCTGGGCAATGTTTCGCAGTTTTTTGGGTGGTGTGCTACGCTGCGTGGCCGAGTCGTCCCTTGACCTCTTAGATGAATCTGTAAAAGCTCCATTTTCATGCTGTGACTTAGACTCTGGCTGCTTCTCTTACTGATGATTTTGATGCCAGCTCACCAGCTAATGCTTTTAGGCACAGCATCTCATGCATCTGCCTCGCATCGTGCTCTGGTTTATATGCCTTACTTTTGGCTTTCCAACCTCTTTTTTAGAGAAAGTGCTCTCTAAATGAAAAAGAATCGCACCGAGTTCATCCAGTTCCGGGATATTACATATCACTGGCGGGCTTGATGCAGCTGCAGTGGCTAATTCAGGACTGCCAGGAGTTGGTGCAACTGCCGCTGCTGTAGCTAGGCTGCTGAGCTGTGGTGACTCTCTTAGTTTTGGCCGCTTGCCGAAGATTGTCTCCTCGTTAAGATCGGTTCCGTCAAGACGGTATTGACGGTCCATCGATGCAGCACATTTTTCCATAATGCAATAATCAGTTGAATTCGTGTTTGAATGCAACGGATCGTAACGTCTCAAATTTTAAAAAGGGAGCCCAGAAGCGCCACCTGGCGGACTGGGACCTACCGACTAGCGCAGTTGACCAACACTATCGGCGATCAGCTGTTCAATGTCAACTTAAGAAGAAGCAGAACACAACAAAAATTGGGTCTGCTTAGAGAAATGCGGATAATAAAATCTCACCCACACCAGCAAAATAGAGTCGAGAGAGGCGGGAGAAAGCAAAAACCAAGCCCCCGCGTCCCCCGATGGCGGCAGCAACGTTAGCGTCGCCAACAAAGCACTATTTTCCTGTGCCCAGGTATGTGTCTCAGCTTCAAATAGACCGATTAACTACTTTTGCTGACTTTTCAGTATTTCGCGATTTGATATGTGAGGCAACAGCGGAGCCACAACGAAAACTTCACTTCATGTGTGTGTGTGTATATATACATGTGTGTGCTTGGGGTGGAACTTGGGTGGTTTTGGATAGATGAATACTGTCTCTTTATGTTAATGCGAACCCTTGCACGGGTCAGCATTCTGATTAGATGTACTGGGCTGCACGCGCGCTACAATGAAAGTATCAACGTGTATTTCCTAGACCGAGAGGTCCGGGTAAACCGCTGGACCACTTTCATGCTTGGGATTGTGAACTGAAACTGTTCACATGAACTTGGAATTCCCAGTAAGTGTGAGTCATTAACTCGCATTGATTACGTCCCTGCCCTTTGTACACACCGCCCGTCGCTACTACCGATTGAATTATTTAGTGAGGTCTCCGGACGTGATCACTGTGACGCCTTGCGTGTTACGGTTGTTTCGCAAAAGTTGACCGAACTTGATTATTTAGAGGAAGTAAAAGTCGTAACAAGGTTTCCGTAGGTGAACCTGCGGAAGGATCATTATTGTACGTTCCAACCGTTATTAAATAATATATACCAACTTTTAATATGAAAAATAAAAATTAAATTAACGATGAGTAAATACAACATAACAAAATATAAATAGTTAAATATTGTGGCGATTATTTAATATTATATATACAGATATATGTACTTCCTATACATATATATGAAATGAAAATACCTTAATTTACCATCGGAAATTTAAGTTTTTATTTTTCAGCGTGTATATGTACCACAATGTACACGCGTTGCGTAATGTATTGCTTATCCTAGTTATATGCATACATTGGTTAAAGCAACACCCCAAAAATACAATGTAAAATAAAAATTAAATTGACGATGAGTAAATACAACATAACAAAATATAAATAGTTAAATATTGTGGCGATTATTTAATATTTATATACAGTTATTTCTTACTATATATGAAACGAAAATACCTTAATTTACCAACAGAAAAAAAAATTTTTTTTTTTAGGTGTATATATAAAAAAAATTTTTATATGCATACATTGGTCAAAGCAACACCCCAAAAATACAATGTAAAATAAAAATTAAATTGACGATGAGTAAATACAACATAACAAAATATAAATAGTTAAATATTGTGGCGATTATTTAATATTATATATACAGGTATATGTACTTCCTATACATATATATGAAATGAAAATACCTTAATTTACCATCGGAAATTTAAGTTTTTATTTTTCAGCGTGTATATGTACCACAATGTACACGCGTTGCGTAATGTATTGCTTATCCTAGTTATATGCATACATTGGTTAACGCAACACCCCAAAAATACAATGTTGTACCTGTTATTAAGGTTAACGTTTTACATATGTCGATCGTCTACTACGGTATTGGTAAAATCTCAATCTATATTAAATAATTTATATTCAATCAATTATGTAAAACTCAGACATTTCGCAGCATTATATTGGGTTAAATTTTTATTGAAGGAATTGATATATGCCAGAAAAATGGTGTATTTTTAATTTCTTTCAATAAATATTTTAGTGACGTAATGAAATAAAAACATTAATTAATCACTCTAAGCGGTGGATCACTCGGCTCATGGGTCGATGAAGAACGCAGCAAATTGTGCGTCATCGTGTGAACTGCAGGACACATGAACATCGACATTTTGAACGCATATGGCAGTCCATGCTATTATAGTACTTTAATTTATTTTAGAGTGCTGCTTGGACTACATATGGTTGAGAGTTGTAAGACTATGCTCAATAAGTTGTTTTAATATTTAATGAAATGCTAAAACATATGTTATATTTATTGGTGATTTAGACATTAAATTATCATAATATTAATAATGAATAAAACACATTGCCTCTCAAGTATGAGAAAAAAGAAGATGTATATTAAATTCATTTTCAAATTTAATAATACTGAGGAATCTCTAGCATAAAAAGAATATAATTTTTTTTCATCTAGAATTGCCTCTTAATAATGGTTTGTAATTGTTCACGCCAGAAAACGGTGAACAGCGGAAGAGGAGCGTGGTTGAAACAGAGGGGCGAATTGAAAGGAGGACGGCCACACTGAAGATCATACGACGAGTGGAAAAAGCTTCATAGAAGGAGTTAGTTCGTTTTTTACTTCAAAACCGTACACACGTACACGTACACACCGTACACACACATTTCCAAGTCTTGAAAAACTAAACCTTTTTTGTATTGCCAAGTGGCCACCATACACAGTGTTATATTTCATCAATAATAAAGCTTGTGTTGTTTTATAAATCGAAGTCTACGCGTCGGTCTAATTATTCATATTGGAAACTGTTGACCAAGTCTACTTCAGAATTTCTTCGCCGTCCCACAAACATTGGTCCTTCGAGCCGGAAATCCTTCCTCTCGACCCCAGCATCGCATCGGTGGAGAATCTGCTAAGTAGAAAAACTTATAATTCCAATATATTAAGGAGCACACACATACTTACCTGCAGTGAAAAGTTTCCCGCTTTTTTTCCATAGCGACTTTTCACGCTAATTTGTATGTACATTCCATTTATATATTGTATACATACCGGCAATCGCGAATTCAAGTGCAAGTGGAAGCTGAAAATAAAAGTGCAATTAATTTCTGTGTCTTAATAAAATCAAATCGAACTTACCTATTATAATTGTTTGCCGGCTCCAAAGCATTGTTCCGCCGCTATTAAAGCCAACAACAAAAGAACCGCATAAAAGCTTCGCTTGTAAGCTTTTTACAAATTGCATACATATACATACATATGTTCATATGTATGTGTACCGGCTTTTTTTTGTGCATAGAAATTTTATTTCATTATTATTTATTATTTTCACGCACTACTTGCACAAAATTTCTGTACTTGCAACTTGTTTTCTTTTTTGTGTCCAATCCAATAAAAACGCGCAAAATTAATTGAAAATTACCAAGTGCAACAATTATCCAAAGAAGTCGCACAGCTGTTCGAGTTGTGCACAGTGGCACAACACCCTCACGAAACAGAAGAAAATAATTCCGAGTGAAGTTTTAATGAGAATTAAATAAAAAAAAAGGAGAAATTAAAAGGAAAATTTATTTAATCAAAAAAAGGGAAAATTATTTTTCCACATTTCGAAAAAAATTTATTTAATTTAATTAATCCAAAAAAAAAATATTTTTTCCACATTTCCAAAAAAATTATTTTTTCCAAGAAAAATATTTTTCCACATTTCGAAAAAAATTATTCAATTCAAAAAAAATATTTTTTCCACATTTCCAAAAAATATTATTTTTTCCACATTTCGGAAAAAATTTTTTAATTTAATTAATATTATTAAAAAAATATATATATATTTCCACATTTCGAAAAAAAAAATTATTCAATCCAAAAAAAATATTTTTTTCCATTTCAAGGAAAAAAAAAAATTACTTAACCCAAGAATAATATTTTTCCACATTTCAAAATTCTACTTTTTCGATAATTTTAATAATAACTCCGAGGGCCAATCGAGTAGTTTCGGCATTTGTGTGTGCGTGAAAAAATTATTAATTTCAAAAAAAGCGATCGTCGGTTCCGGAACTAGTTCCAATATCCAACCTGAGCTACGATTCTGGTTCTTTTAATTATCAAATAAAATTCCACGCAATTTTAAGCAGAGGCATTCGGTTCTGAGCAGGTCTTTCCAATATTTATTGGGCTACAGCAGAGTAACAATTTTAATAACAAGCTATGACAAAAAATATTGCTTGAGGATTCCAACCCAACGCTAATAATAATTGTTCACGCCTTACAATAGTTCTTCCCAATTCCATTAATTCTCATTATTTTCTTCTTATTCCGATATATCGCAAGATCATTTAAATTTAATAAAAATATCCTTATTTATTTATTTATTGATTTTATCCGTTTTTGATATATCTTATCGGCATTCAGTCCACCCCATACAGTCCACTCTGGTCAGATTCCTTGACCACACGATATCCTTCCATTCCGATTATGCCCATCGATCCTGCCGATCGCCGTTCCGTATCGCCATCCACACCGCCGGCCAAAGTAAAAGTACCGCGCGTCACAGATACGGTAAAACGTAGCCAATCCAGTTCTGCTACCACACTATCATCGCCATCCTCCCCCGGCTCTACTGCACAGCGTTTTTCCACACGCACTCCCTCGCCCACGCTGTCCGACTCCAGCTCGCTTTCGATTCCGCGCGTCACTGTTTCGGCTCCCGCGTCGAGAACTTTAACCAGGTCCGAGTCTCAACGACTACACGACGCAGCCATCGCCGCTTGCGACAGTCTGACCGTTTTCAAGGGCTCCATCGAGGGGGACGTTCCGCTATTTTCGTTGCGAATGCATTTGGATCAAACCAAGGTCCTCTGGAGCAGAATCGAGTCCGAGTACATGGCATGTACCAGAGCCCTTACGGCTGATGGGAGCAATGAGAGCCGCGCCGATTTAATGACCGTTAAGTCAAAATATGAATACGCATACATGGTGTATGTTCGGTGCGGCACAAGTTTGGGAGAACGTATTGAACAAGTTCAATCGTCTGAAGCAACTTCCGTGCCCCAAAACGTCCAGGTCTCTCGTGAACACCACGCACAGCCAGGCTACCGTCTGCCTCCGTGTGAGGTTGACGTGTTCACGGGAGATTACAATCAATGGCCCACGTTCCGTGATCTTTTTACGGCCATGTACATAAACAACCCGAGGTTGGCGCCAGTGGAAAAACTGTACCATCTCGTTTCAAAAACGCGCGGCGAGGCAAAGGCGATCGTGTCAAGCTCACCCCTCACTAATGAGGGCTTCCAAGCGGCTTGGGAAAACTTGCAGGCCCGTTTTGAAAACAAAAGGCAGCTCGTGGTCAATCAGACCAAGATACTTTTCAACCTCCCTACGGTTGTCCATGAGACTTGTGGGGCCTTGAAGGAGCTGCAAACTACCATCCAAGGATGCTTGACCACACTCACACGCTCAGGAGTCAGCATCGACAATTGGGATGTCCTCCTGGTGGCACTTTGCACGTCTAAGTTGCCTAACGCCACTATCGCATTATGGGAACAATCCATCCCAAACAAAACAGCTCTTTCTTCGTGGGCTGACCTAAACGGATTTCTGATCGACCGTTATCGCGTTCTGGAGACTCTGGAAGATCATCGTTCAGCTCCAGTCTCTCAGGCCCTTCCCTCAGCAGCGCGCAGACCGCAACAAGCTAGATTTCAGGCGCTGAACACTCAAATCCGTGTCAATCAGGTCTCCTGCAAGCTGTGCGGCAGAGAGAACCATCCGATTCGCCTTTGTCCAGAGTTTACCTCCATGTCCGTCCAAGCTCGTTCGGCTGCAATTAAACAACAGAAGCTGTGCCTGAATTGTTTCGCACGCGGCCATCAACTGCGGGAATGCCCCAGTGCCCATAGCTGTCACATATCCAAGGAGCGGCATCACACTTTGCTGCATCGCGCCCAAGTTCCGGCGGTAACAACATCCAATGCGCAGCAACCGACAACATCCGTCAACGCAGATTCGGTTGAGCCCCCCTCGAACGTCCACAATTTCTTCGTGTCCACCCCAAGTAAAGGCATCCTAGGCACCGCCATAGTAACGATTCGACACCGGGGCGCTGATTTCCTTGCGCGCGTGTTAATTGATACCGGGTCTGAAGGAACATTTCTATCCGACAGGATTTTCAACCTGGTGAGACCTTCGTTCCGTCTCATTAATGCCCAGATAAGTGGCATTTCCAATTGTATGGCCGCTAGGGCCCAGAAACTATGTCAATTACAGCTCGTCTCTTCCAAAGACCCCTCTCGACACGTGGGAACCACAGCGTATGTCCTGCCAAACCTGGCCGGAGCGCTACCCGCCTGTCCGTTCCCCAAGGAGATGAGCAGTGACTTCAAAGAACTTCCTCTGGCAGATCCGCTGTTCCACAGAAGCTCCCACATTGATATGGTGATCGGCGTGGATCTTTTACCCCATATTTTGGGAGAGCGGATTAAAAAGGACAGAGAAATGACGGCACACATGAATTCTTCCGCCCTCTTAAGGATCCAAGAAGCAACAACCACCCCAGATCCATCACCAAAGGCTCCTTCCAGGCTCCGGCAGCATCTTGGCGCTCCAGAACGCTGCCGCTCCCCATCCCTATCAGTCCACCCGGGCTATTGCAATTTGTTGCAAGGGGGGCGGTATGTTCACGCCAGAAAAGGGTGAACAGCGGAAGAGGAGCGTGGTTGAAACAGAGGATCAGACGACAAGGGGAAAAAGCTCCATAGGAGGAGTTAGTTCGCTCTCTGATTTCAAGTCGACTACTCGTACACCCGTACACTCTTTTCAAACCCTTAAAATTCTCACTTAAATCTTTTTGTAACGCCAAGTGGCCAACCTATCTAGTGTATCTTAATATATAAATAAATCTTGTGTTTACAAAACGAAGTTAACGCGTCGTGGTAATTATTATTGGAATCTATTGAAAGGTGGTCTGCCTACAGAAGCCCTTCGCCCTCCTACAAACATTGGTCCTTCGAGCCGGATATTCTTCCTCTCGACCCCAGCATCGCATCGGTGGAGAATCTGCTAAGTAGACAAACTTATAATTCCAATATATTAATTAGCACACACATACACATACTTACCTGCAGTGAAAAGTTTCCCGCTTTTTTCCATAGCGACTTTTCACTCTAATTTGTATGTACATTCCATGTAATTGTGTCCTGTGCCCTCACCTATCCTGGTGTGATCGCTTATCCTAGCCATCTACGCCATAATATTGCATCATTTCCTACAAAATTTGCATAAAAATTTACAATCAAATCCACATATATTCGCATACATATAAACATCTACATACATATCCACATACAATTTACATATTTCTACACATCTACATCTACACATATATCAATATACAATCCACATATATCCACATACATATATACATCTACATCTACACATATATCAATATACAATCCACATATATCCACATACATATATACATCATCTATATCACATACATATATATCTCTACATCTACATCCAAATCCATTTATATATTGTATACATACCGGCAATCGCGAATTCAAGTGAAAGTGCAAGTGCAAGCTGAAAATAAAAGTGCAATTAATTTCTGTGTCTTAATTAAATAAAATCAAACTTACCTATTATAATTGTTTGCCGGCTCCAAAGCATTGTTCCGCCACTAAAAACCAACAACAAAAAGAACCGCATAAAAGCTCCGCTTGTAAGCTTTTTTCAAATTACATACATTTACATACATATGTTCATATGTAAGTGTACCGGCTTTGGCAAACATTTCTTTTGTGCATAGAAATTTGATTTCGCGGTAAAATTGATTTATTATTTTCACGCACTAATTGCACAAAATTTCTGCACTTGCAACTTGTTTCTTTTTTGTGTCCAATCCAATAAAAACGCGCAAAATTAATTTAAAATTACCAAGTGCAACAATTGTCCAAAAAAGGTCGCACAGCTGTTCGAGTTGTGCACAGTGGTACAACCCCTCACAAAAAAAGAAGAAAATAATTCCGAGTGAAGTTCTAATGAGAATTAATAAAATAAAAAGGAGAAATAAAAAGGAGAATTTATTTAATCAAAAAAAAGGAAAATTATTTTCCCACATTTCAAAAAAAATTATTTAATTAATTAATCAGAAAATATTTTTTCCACATATCCAAAAAAAATTATTTTTCCACATTTCGAAAAAAAAGGAAAAAAAATTTACTTAATCCAAGAAAAATATTTTTCGACATTCCAAAATTTTACTTTTTCGAAAATTTTCATAATAACTCCGAGGGCCGATCGAGTAGTTTCGGCATTTGAAATTATTTTAAAAAGTGTGCGTGAATAGTTAAAATTATGGTAATTTAAAAAAGGCGAAAAAAATTTGCTTTCAATTCTTATTTTTTTTCGGTTCCGGAACTAGTTCCGTGAAAAAATTATTAATTTCCAAAAAAGCTACCTGAGCTACAATTCTGGTTCTTTAATTTTCATATTATAACGATTCGTTTGACCAGGTCCTTCCAATATTTATTGGTCTACAGCAGAGCAACAATTTTTATAACAAGCTGTGACAAAAAAATATTGCCTGAGATTGCCAACCCAACGCTAATAATCATTGTTCACGCCTCATAATAATCACATTCCATTAATTCTCATTATTTTCTTCTCATTCCGATATATCACAAGATCATTTAAATTTAATATAGATATCCTTATTTATTTATTTATTGATTTCATCCGTTTTTGATATATCGTGTCGGCAATTAATCCGCCCCATACAGTCCACTCGGGTCAGATTCCTTGACCACACACATATTCCTACATTCCGATTATGCCCATCGATCCTGCTAAAAGCAGCAACAAATCAGATCATCTCGTATTGCCTCGCCGTTCCGTATCGCCATCCACACCGCCGGCCAAAGTAAAAGTACCGCGCGTTACAGATACGGTAAAACGTAGCCAATCCAGTTCTGCTACCACACTATCATCGCCATCCTCCCCCGGCTCTACTGCACAGCGTTTTTCCACACGCACTCCCTCGCCCACGCTGTCCGACTCCAGCTCGCTTTCGATTCCGCGCGTCACTGTTTCGGCTCCCGCGTCGAGAACTTTAACCAGGTCCGAGTCTCAACGACTACTCGACGCAGCCATCGCCGCTTGCGACAGTCTGACCGTTTTCAAGGGCTCCATCGAGGGGGACGTTCCGCTATTTTCGTTGCGAATGCATTTGGATTAGAGGTGGGCATGGGCCGAAATTTTCAACCCAACCCGACCCAGCCCATGGGCCGAAGAGGAAAATTTTACCCGTACCCGAAAGCTAAAAAAATTTTGTAAACCGAACCCAACCCGCCCGCCCGAAAAAATTACATTTTTTTTAAAGGATTAATAGGTATGAAAAAATCCAAATTTAAATTACATATTTTTGTAAAGAAAAAGTAACATATCGAGATTTGCGCTTGACAATCTTGTGCGCCTTTCATTTAATATTCTCCCCGACGATGAAAAAGCTCTCTCGCAGAGCTTACAGGTATGCATAATATTTGTTTGGCCACCACTTGCAATAATTTCAGGTCAGTTGCCTGTTTCCAAAAATCTAAAATTGGCATGTTTGAACGAGTAGTTGTTGCAAAATATTTATCAATTTCTAAATCTATAGGATTTTTGTGAAGTTTCTTTTTTTTGGTTGATTTTTGTCGAAATACTCTTGAAATTCATTATTGCTATTTGGCGAAGTGTTTTCAATTTTTGAGTCATCATCTGTGTCGCTTGTGATTTCATAAATTTCATTCATCATGCTTTTGACGGTTTGAAAATAATCCAACTAAATGTACTGTAGTTGGCTGAAAACGCAATTCCAAAGAATTTAAAGTTTTTTTTTAATTGTTCTATAACATTTGAATCGAATATTTCAATTTTACATTGTTTTTTTAGTTTTTCATACCATAAAGCATATATACATATGTATTGCTGGCTCTTTTTCAGATGATTTTCAATTAAAGCGAAGTCAATATTAGCTATACGTTTTACTTCATTTTTTGATAAAAGTAAAACTTTAATTTCTTCCTGAACATCACAAATGCTTTCAAGCATAATAAAGATAGAATTCCAACGCGTTTTTATTTCTTGTTTTAGAGATTTGCTTAATTTGTGATTAAGTTCGGAATGCTTGAAAAATTTTACAAGATTTTTTGAATTGTCTATTAAAAATTTAATTTCATCAAAAAAAATATTTAAATATCTAACAATTCCGTTTTTATGTATCCAAATTTATTTTCGGGTTTTTCGGGTTGAGCGTCCTACCCATACCCGCCCGCACCCAACCCGAAATTAGATTTTCCAGCCCATACCCACGGGTACCCGCGGGTACCCACGGGTACCCGACAAAAGCCCAGCCCATGCCCACCTCTAATTTGGATCAAACCAAGGTCCTCTGGAGCAGAATCGAGTCCGAGTACATGGCATGTACCAGAGCCCTTACGGCTGATGGGAGCAATGAGAGCCGCGCCGATTTAATGACCGTTAAGTCAAAATATGAATACGCATACATGGTGTATGTTCGGTGCGGCACAAGTTTGGGAGAACGTATTGAACAAGTTCAATCGTCTGAAGCAACTTCCGTGCCCCAAAACGTCCAGGTCTCTCGTGAACACCACGCACAGCCAGGCTACCGTCTGCCTCCGTGTGAGGTTGACGTGTTCACGGGAGATTACAATCAATGGCCCACGTTCCGTGATCTTTTTACGGCCATATACATAAACAACCCGAGGCTGGCGCCATTGGAAAAACTGTACCATCTCGTTTCAAAAACGCGCGGCGAGGCAAAGGCGATCGTGTCAAGCTCACCCCTCACTAATGAGGGCTTCCAAGCGGCTTGGGAAAACTTGCAGGCCCGTTTTGAAAACAAAAGGCAGCTCGTGGTCAATCAGACCAAGATACTTTTCAACCTCCCTACGGTTGTCCATGAGACTTGTGGGGCCTTAAAGGAGCTGCAAACTACTATCCAAGTGTGCTTGACTACGCTCACGCGCTCAGGAGTCAGCACTGACAATTGGGATGTCCTCCTGGTGGCACTCTGCACCTCTTAATTGCCTAACGCCACTATTGCCTTATGGGAACAGTCCATCCCCAACAAAACAGCTCTTTCTTCGTGGGCCGACCTAAACGGGTTCCTGATCGACCGTTATCGCGTTCTGGAGACTCTGGAAGATCGTCGTTCCGCCTCTGTCCAAAATTTACATCCATGCCCGTCCAAGATCGATCGGCTGTAGCAACAGAAGTTGTGCCTAAATTGTTTTGCCATCAGCTGCGGGAATGCCACATCTGTAAAGAACGTCATCACACGTTGCTACATCGCGTCCCCGCCTTCGCGGTGCCGACACCCAATGCGCAGCCACCGGCGACCTCCGTCAATGCAGATTCAGTTGAACGACCCACATCCAGTCAGAACATCCAGAATTTCTTTGTTTCCACCCCACGTAAAGGCCTACTAGGCACCGCCATGGTGACCATACGACACTTGGGCGCTAACTTCCTTGTGCGCGCTTTTATTGACACCGGGTCTGAAGGAACATTTCTATCCGAAAGAATGTTCAACCTGGTGAGACCTCCGTTCCGTCTCATTAACGCCCAGATAAGCGGCATTTCCGATTGTGTGGCCGCCAGCGCCCAGAAGCTATGTCAGTTTCAGCTCGTGTCTTCCAGAGATCCCTCTCGACACGTGGGAACCACAGCATATGTCCTGCCAAACCTGGCCGGAGCGCTACCCGCCTGTCCGTTCCCCAAGGAGATGAGCAGTGACTTGAAAGAACTTCCTCTGGCAGATCCGCTGTTCCACAGAAGCTCCCACATTGATATGGTGATCGGCGTGGATCTTTTACCCCATATTTTGGGAGAGCGGATTAAAAAGGACATCTGCGGTTCCCCTCTTCGGCCTGGAAACTATCTTCGGCTGGGTTCTCTGCAGGCCCTTGGCAGCCATATTTCTGCCACTCAGACATCCGTCGCATCCACTAATTCCAACTTGCATCTTCTAGCAAGACAGAGAAATGACGGCACACATGAATTCTTCCGCCCTCTTAAGGATCCAAGAAGCAACAACCACCCCAGATCCATCACCAAAGGCTTCTTCCAGGCTCCGGCAGCATCTTGGCGCTCCAGAACGCTGCCGCTCCCCATCCCTATCAGTCCACCCGGGCTATTGCAATTTGTTGCAAGGGGGGCGGTATGTTCACGCCAGAAAAGGGTGAACAGCGGAAGAGGAGCGTGGTTGAAACAGAGGGGCGAATTGAAAGGAGGACGGCCACACTGAAGATCAGACGACAAGGGGAAAAAGCTCCATAGGAGGAGTTAGTTCGCTCTCTGATTTCAAGTCGACTACTCGTACACCCGTACACTCTTTTCAAACCCTTAAAATTCTCACTTAAATCTTTTTGTAACGCCAAGTGGCCAACCTATCTAGTGTATCTTAATATATAAATAAATCTTGTGTTTACAAAACGAAGTTAACGCGTCGTGGTAATTATTATTGGAATCTATTGAAAGGTGGTCTGCCTACAGAAGCCCTTCGCCCTCCTACAAACATTGGTCCTTCGAGCCGGATATTCTTCCTCTCGACCCCAGCATCGCATCGGTGGAGAATCTGCTAAGTAGACAAACTTATAATTCCAATATATTAATTAGCACACACATACACATACTTACCTGCAGTGAAAAGTTTCCCGCTTTTTTCCATAGCGACTTTTCACTCTAATTTGTATGTACATTCCATGTAATTGTGTCCTGTGCCCTCACCTATCCTGGTGTGATCGCTTATCCTAGCCATCTACGCCATAATATTGCATCATTTCCTACAAAATTTGCATAAAAATTTACAATCAAATCCACATATATTCGCATACATATAAACATCTACATACATATCCACATACAATTTACATATTTCTACACATCTGCATCTACACATATATCAATACACAATCCACATATATCCACATACATATATACATCTACATCTAAACATATATCAATATACAATCCACATATATCCACATACATATATACATCATCTATATCACATACATATATATCTCTACATCTACATCCAAATCCATTTATATATTGTATACATACCGGCAATCGCGAATTCAAGTGAGAGTGCAAGTGCAAGCTGAAAATAAAAGTGCAATTAATTTCTGTGTCTTAATTAAATAAAATCAAACTTACCTATTATAATTGTTTGCCGGCTCCAAAGCATTGTTCCGCCACTAAAAACCAACAACAAAAAGAACCGCATAAAAGCTCCGCTTGTAAGCTTTTTTCAAATTACATACATTTACATACATATGTTCATATGTAAGTGTACCGGCTTTGGCAAACATTTCTTTTGTGCATAGAAATTTGATTTCGCGGTAAAATTGATTTATTATTTGCACGCACTAATTGCACAAAATTTCTGCACTTGCAACTTGTTTCTTTTTGTGTCCAATCCAATAAAAACGCGCAAAATTAATTTAAAATTACCAAGTGCAACAATTGTCCAAAAAGGTCGCACAGCTGTTCGAGTTGTGCACAGTGGTACAACCCCTCACAAAAAAAAGAAGAAAATAATTCCGAGTGAAGTTAATGAGAATTAATAAAATAAAAAGGAGAAATAAAAAGGAAAATTTATTTATTCAAAAAAAAAGGGAAATTATTTTTCCACATTTCAAAAAAAATTATTTAATTAATTAATCAGAAAATATTTTTTCCACATATCCAAAAAAATTATTTTTCCACATTTCGAAAAAAAAGGAAAAAAATTTACTTAATCCAAGAAAAATATTTTTCGACAAATAAATAAAATATTTTCCAAAATTTTACTTTTTCGAAAATTTTCATAATAACTCCGAGGGCCGATCGAGTAGTTTCGGCATTTGTGTGTGCGTGAAAAAATTATTAATTTCAAAAAAAGGCGTTCGTCGGTTCCGGAACTAGTTCCAATTTCCAACCTGAGCTACAATTCTGGTTCTTTAAAAAACCAGAATCGAAAAAAAAAGGAAAAAAATTTACTTAATCCAAGAAAAATATTTTTCGACATTCCAAAATTTTACTTTTTCGAAAATTTTCATGATAACTCCGAGGGCCGATCGAGTAGTTTCGGCATTTGTGTGTGCGTGAAAAAAATTATTAATTTCAAAAAAAAGGCTCCTACCTGAGCTACAATTCTGGTTCTTTAATTTTCAAATAAAATTCCACGCAATTCTAAGCACAGGCATTCGGTTCTGACCAGGTCCTTCCAATATTTATTGGTCTACAGCAGAGCAACAATTTTTATAACAAGCTGTGACAAAAAAATATTGCCTGAGATTGCCAACCCAACGCTAATAATCATTGTTCACGCCTCATAATAATCACATTTTATTAATTCTCATTATTTTCTTCTCATTCCGATATATCACAAGATCATTTAAATTTAATATAGATATCCTTATTTATTTATTTATTGA
Organism: Drosophila neocordata; assembly: GCA_018903615.1. Lineage (NCBI taxonomy): Eukaryota > Metazoa > Arthropoda > Insecta > Diptera > Drosophilidae > Drosophila > Drosophila neocordata. The sequence goes on from JAEIGI010000181.1 coordinate 43,111, forward strand.
TTTCATCCGTTTTTGATATATCGTGTCGGCAATTAATCCGCCCCATACAGTCCACTCGGGTCAGATTCCTTGACCACACACATATTCCTACATTCCGATTATGCCCATCGATCCTGCTAAAAGCAGCAACAAATCAGATCATCTCGTATTGCCTTGCCGTTCCGTATCGCCATCCACACCGCCGGCCAAAGTAAAAGTACCGCGCGTCACAGATACGGTAAAACGTAGCCAATCCAGTTCTGCTACCACACTATCATCGCCATCCTCCCCCGGCTCTACTGCACAGCGTTTTTCCACACGCACTCCCTCGCCCACGCTGTCCGACTCCAGCTCGCTTTCGATTCCGCGCGTCACTGTTTCGGCTCCCGCGTCGAGAACTTTAACCAGGTCCGAGTCTCAACGACTACTCGACGCAGCCATCGCCGCTTGCGACAGTCTGACCGTTTTCAAGGGCTCCATCGAGGGGGACGTTCCGCTATTTTCGTTGCGAATGCATTTGGATTAGAGGTGGGCATGGGCCGAAATTTTCAACCCAACCCGACCCAGCCCATGGGCCGAAGAGGAAAATTTTACCCGTACCCGAAAGCTAAAAAAATTTTGTAAACCGAACCCAACCCGCCCGCCCGAAAAAAAATTACATTTTTTTTAAAGGATTAATAGGTATGAAAAAATCCAAATTTAAATTACATATTTTTGTAAAGAAAAAGTAACATATCGAGATTTGCGCTTGACAATCTTGTGCGCCTTTCATTTAATATTCTCCCCGACGATGAAAAAGCTCTCTCGCAGAGCTTACAGGTATGCATAATATTTGTTTGGCCACCACTTGCAATAATTTCAGGTCAGTTGCCTGTTTCCAAAAATCTAAAATTGGCATGTTTGAACGAGTAGTTGTTGCAAAATATTTATCAATTTCTAAATCTATAGGATTTTTGTGAAGTTTCTTTTTTTTGGTTGATTTTTGTCGAAATACTCTTGAAATTCATTATTGCTATTTGGCGAAGTGTTTTCAATTTTTGAGTCATCATCTGTGTCGCTTGTGATTTCATAAATTTCATTCATCATGCTTTTGACGGTTTGAAAATAATCCAACTAAATGTACTGTAGTTGGCTGAAAACGCAATTCCAAAGAATTTAAAGTTTTTTTTTTAATTGTTCTATAACATTTGAATCGAATATTTCAATTTTACATTGTTTTTTTAGTTTTTCATACCATAAAGCATATATACATATGTATTGCTGGCTCTTTTTCAGATGATTTTCAATTAAAGCGAAGTCAATATTAGCTATACGTTTTACTTCATTTTTTGATAAAAGTAAAACTTTAATTTCTTCCTGAACATCACAAATGCTTTCAAGCATAATAAAGATAGAATTCCAACGCGTTTTTATTTCTTGTTTTAGAGATTTGCTTAATTTGTGATTAAGTTCGGAATGCTTGAAAAATTTTACAAGATTTTTTGAATTGTCTATTAAAAATTTAATTTCATCAAAAAAATATTTAAATATCTAACAATTCCGTTTTTATGTATCCAAATTTATTTTCGGGTTTTTCGGGTTGAGCGTCCTACCCATACCCGCCCGCACCCAACCCGAAATTAGATTTTCCAGCCCATACCCACGGGTACCCGCGGGTACCCACGGGTACCCGACAAAAGCCCAGCCCATGCCCACCTCTAATTTGGATCAAACCAAGGTCCTCTGGAGCAGAATCGAGTCCGAGTACATGGCATGTACCAGAGCCCTTACGGCTGATGGGAGCAATGAGAGCCGCGCCGATTTAATGACCGTTAAGTCAAAATATGAATACGCATACATGGTGTATGTTCGGTGCGGCACAAGTTTGGGAGAACGTATTGAACAAGTTCAATCGTCTGAAACAACTTCCGTGCCCCAAAACGTCCAGGTCTCCCGTAAACACCACGCACAGCCAGGCTACCGACTGCCTCCGTGTGAGGTTGACGTGTTCATGGGAGATTACAATCAATGGCCCACGTTCCGTGATCTTTTTACGGCCATATACATAAACAACCCGAGGCTGGCGCCATTGGAAAAACTGTACCATCTCGTTTCAAAAACGCGCGGCGAGGCAAAGGCGATCGTGTCAAGCTCACCCCTCACTAATGAGGGCTTCCAAGCGGCTTGGGAAAACTTGCAGGCCCGTTTTGAAAACAAAAGGCAGCTCGTGGTCAATCAGACCAAGATACTTTTCAACCTCCCTACGGTTGTCCATGAGACTTGTGGGGCCTTAAAGGAGCTGCAAACTACTATCCAAGTGTGCTTGACTACGCTCACGCGCTCAGGAGTCAGCACTGACAATTGGGATGTCCTCCTGGTGGCACTCTGCACCTCTTAATTGCCTAACGCCACTATTGCCTTATGGGAACAGTCCATCCCCAACAAAACAGCTCTTTCTTCGTGGGCCGACCTAAACGGGTTCCTGATCGACCGTTATCGCGTTCTGGAGACTCTGGAAGATCGTCGTTCCGCCTCTGTCCAAAATTTACATCCATGCCCGTCCAAGATCGATCGGCTGTAGCAACAGAAGTTGTGCCTAAATTGTTTTGCCATCAGCTGCGGGAATGCCACATCTGTAAAGAACGTCATCACACGTTGCTACATCGCGTCCCCGCCTCCGCGGTGCCGACATCCAATGCGCAGCCACCGGCGACCTCCGTCAATGCAGATTCAGTTGAACGACCCACATCCAGTCAGAACATCCAGAATACTAGGCACCGCCATGGTGACCATACGACACTTGGGCGCTAACTTCCTTGTGCGCGCTTTTATTGACACCGGGTCTGAAGGAACATTTCTATCCGAAAGAATGTTCAACCTGGTGAGACCTCCGTTCCGTCTCATTAACGCCCAGATAAGCGGCATTTCCGATTGTGTGGCCGCCAGCGCCCAGAAGCTATGTCAGTTTCAGCTCGTGTCTTCCAGAGATCCCTCTCGACACGTGGGAACCACAGCATATGTCCTGCCAAACCTGGCCGGAGCGCTACCCGCCTGTCCGTTCCCCAAGGAGATGAGCAGTGACTTCAAAGAACTTCCTCTGGCAGATCCGCTGTTCCACAGAAGCTCCCACATTGATATGGTGATCGGCGTGGATCTTTTACCCCATATTTTGGGAGAGCGGATTAAAAAGGACATCTGCGGTTCCCTCTTCGGCCTGGAAACTATCTTCGGCTGGGTTCTCTGCAGGCCCTTGGCAGCCATATTTCTGCCACTCAGACATCCGTCGCATCCACTAATTCCAACTTGCATCTTCTAGCAAGACAGAGAAATGACGGCACACATGAATTCTTCCGCCCTCTTAAGGATCCAAGAAGCAACAACCACCCCAGATCCATCACCAAAGGCTTCTTCCAGGCTCCGGCAGCATCTTGGCGCTCCAGAACGCTGCCGCTCCCCATCCCTATCAGTCCACCCGGGCTATTGCAATTTGTTGCAAGGGGGCGGTATGTTCACGCCAGAAAAGGGTGAACAGCGGAAGAGGAGCGTGGTTGAAACAGAGGGGCGAATTGAAAGGAGGACGGCCACACTGAAGATCATACGACGAGTGGAAAAAGCTTCATAGAAGGAGTTAGTTCGTTTTTCACTTCAAAACCGTACACACGTACACGTACACACCGTACACACACATTTCCAAGTCTTGAAAAACTAAACCTTTTTTGTATTGGCAAGTGGCCACCATACACAGTGTTATATTTCATCAATAATAAAACTTGTGTTGTTTTATAAATCGAAATCTACGCGTCGGTCAAATTATTCATATTGGAAACTGTTGACCAAGTCTACTTCAGAATTTCTTCGCCCTCCCACAAACAGTAATGAATAAATAAAAAGTCATTATTATTATTCTTCACATATTAAAGATAACTAAATGGTTTCAATATATTAAAACAGAATACATTTTTTGTGTGTATATACAACCTCAACTCATATGGGACTACCCCCTGAATTTAAGCATATTAATTAGGGGAGGAAAAGAAACTAACAAGGATTTTCTTAGTAGCGGCGAGCGAAAAGAAAATAGTTCAGCACTAAGTCACTTTGTCTTTATGGCAAATGTGCGATGCAGTGTATGAAACATCAATATTCTAGTATGAGAAATTAATGATTTAAGTCCTTAAATGAGGCCATTTACCCATAGAGGGTGCCAGGCCCGTATAACGTTAATGATTACTAGATGGTGTTTCCAAAGAGTCGTGTTGCTTGATAGTGCAGCACTAAGTGGGTGGTAAACTCCATCTAAAACTAAATATAACCATGAGACCGATAGTAAACAAGTACCGTGAGGGAAAGTTGAAAAGAACTCTGAATAGAGAGTTAAATATTACGTGAAACGTTAAGCCCGATGAACCTGAATATCCGTTATGGAAAATTCATCATTATAATTGTAATATTTAAATAATATCATAATAATAGTGTGCATTTTTTCCATATAAGGACATTGTAATCTATTAACATAAACCAAATTTATCATAAAATATGAATTATAGTTTATTTAAATTATTTTGCTTGCAATTTAACATAAAATAAAGGTCATTAATTTGATAAAGTGTTGATAGATTTATATGAATACAGTGCGTTAATTTTTTTAAAATTATATAATAGCATGATGATCATTGATTTTCTATGTTTATTATATGCACTTGTATGATTAACAATGCGAAAGATTCAGGATACCTTCGGGACCCGTCTTGAAACACGGACCAAGATCTTGGTGGTAGTAGCAAATAATCGAATGAGACCTTGGAGGACTGAAGTGGAGAAGGGTTTCATTTCAAGTTAATAAAGTCATATTAATATAAATAATGGAAATTAAAACACTTGAATAATTTTGAACGAAAGGGAATACGGTTCCAATTCCGTAACCTCTTGAGTATCCGTTTGTTATTAAATATGGGCCTCGTGCTCATCCTGGCAATAGGAACGACCATAAAGAAGCCGTCGAGAGGTATCGGAAGAGTTTTCTTTTCTGTTTTATAGCCGTACTACCAAGGAAGTCTTTCGCAGAGAGATATGGTAGATGGGCTAGAAGAGCATGACATATACTGTTGTGTCGATATTTTCTCCTCGGACCTTGAAAATTTATGGTGGGGATACGCAAACTTCTCAACAGGCCGTACCAATATCCGCAGCTGGTCTCCAAGGTGAAGAGTCTCTAGTCGATAGAATAATGTAGGTAAGGGAAGTCGGCAAATTAGATCCGTAACTTCGGGATAAGGATTGGCTCTGAAGATTGAGATAGTCGAGCTTGATTGGGAAACAATAACATGGTTTATGTGCTCGTTCTGGGTAAATAGAGTTTCTATCATTTATGATAGTTATTTGTTCCCCGGATAGTTTAATTACGTAGCCAATTGTGGAACTTTCTTGCTAAAATTTCTAAGAATACTAATTAATTTTAATTAGTTCTTTTAAATTAGAACCATTATCAATCAACAATCAATTCAGAACTGGCACGGACTTGGGGAATCCGACTGTCTAATTAAAATAAAGCATTGTGATGGCCCTAGCGGGTGTTGACACAATGTGATTTCTGCCCAGTGCTCTGAATGTCAAAGTGAAGAAATTCAAGTAAGCGCGGGTCAACGGCGGGAGTAACTATGACTCTCTTAAGGTAGCCAAATGCCTCGTCATCTAATTAGTGACGCGCATGAATGGATTAACGAGATGGATTAACATGGTCTCGGAATATAAATCGCGAATCGCGTAACAAAAGAAAACCGAAAACAGTGGAAAAAACCCAGATGCAAAAGCACGTGCGCGGTAAACGGTAAATTGTTTACCAAAAAAAAAAACAAGTGGATTAGCCGTCGGAGTAACGGGAACTTGTTTACAAGTTTACTTGCTTGTGTGTTCGTGTGTGTGTTTATTAGTGTACACAAAAACATGATGAGCGGCATTTAAAGCCGTTGTGGGAGCACCACCAGCATGGTGAGTGTTTCCACGCTTGAGGAGTCGGGAGAGGACTCCATAATAGAGTCTGGAGCGGAATCGTCGGTAAGCGCCGCTGGTTCAGTCGCCGCCGCCGGGTGTCGGGCGCAAGGCAAAAGGCCGCACAGTGTCGGTGCCGGACCTTATGCTAAGCGAGCCGTCGGTTGCTAAGGGGTAGCGTTGGACAGCGTGTGCATGCCCTCCGTTGCCCCCGTCGACCGCGCGTTTGTGAAGCCGGCCATACCGGTTAAGCGGAAAACCACCGCCGCCGCCGACGCCGCCGCCGACGCTTCCGTCATCGCTACCGTTGCTACAAGTTGCATACCCCGCTGCCACTACCACCGCTGCTGCCGCTGTCCCCGTCCCCGTCCCCGGAGTGCCGATCCCCGCCCTGCGGTTCAAGAAGCCAGTTGAACGTGGTCCGCGGTGGTCACGAGTCGGGACCCGAGCGTGTCCAGCAAGCAAGTAGCCGAGCGGGTAATGAAGGAAGTCGCACCAACGCTGGGAGTGCGTGTCCACGAGGTGCGTGAGCTGAAGCGCGGTAGAGCTGTAATCCGTACACCGTCGGTGAACGAGATGAAGCGCGTGATGGCGAACAAGAAGTTCGCAGAGGTTGGACTCAAAGTCCAACAGAGCAAGGGTGTGAGGCCAAAGGTGACGGTGTTCGACGTGGACACGAGCATCGCCCCGGAGATGTTTATGGAGGAGCTGTTCTGCAACAATTTTCAGGAGCAGATGACGGCAGCTGTGTTTAAGAAAGCGGTGCACCTGGAGACGAAGCCTTGGTCCGTCACTGATGGCGCCAGCGTTAACCTGACGCTGGATCGAGTGGTTTTCATACCGCTGCCGATCGCTCGTCCGTACCTTTGCTTGTCATAGGTGCGTCGGATTTGACCACAAGGTGTCCCAGTGTCGCCTCAAGCAGGACGTGTGTCGCCAGTGTGGACAAACTGGCCACGTTGCAGCGAAATGCGGTAATCCGGAGGACTGCCGGAATTGCCGCTTCAAGGGGCTACCCTCAGGGTATCTGATGCTCTCGGGATCGTGCCCGATATATGGTGCGGTGCTGGCGACTGTGCAGGCCAGACATTAAGATGTTTGGTCTCATCCGAACCAACTGTGGTCGGGGCCGCGTTGCGTGCATCGATATTGGTGTACGTATGCGTGGTTCCAGCCACCCCCTTGCGCTGCTGCAGGAGCCCTACACAGACGAGGAAGGCCGTATTACTGGATTCCCACTTACAAGTTGAGTCGCTAATCACCGAGTATGGAGTATGCGTGAGGGTCACAGGTGAATTTGGCTCATTTTACCTGACCTCGCTGTACTGCCATACAAATGTTAAATTAACAACGACGTACTTTCCGTATATGGATGCCGTAGTGCTACTGGCGAGCGGTACTCCGGTCATCCCCTGCCTAGATGCGAATGCTGTATCCCCTATGTGGTTCAGTAAACGTCACGATAGTTTTCGTGGCCATCCGAACTACGGACGGGGTGAGCAGCTGGAGGATTGGATTCTCAGAAGCCGAGCCGGAGTTCTTAATCAATTCAGCGAGGTGTACACGTTCGACAATCGCTGCGGACGGAGCGATATTGACGTAACATTAGTCAGTGAAGCAGCGTTTACGTGGGCCACGTACGACTGGAGTGTGGACGAGTGGGAGATGAGCGATCACAACATCATTACCGTTGCTGTATCGCCTTCCCCAGACGCAATTGAGGGCACATATGATCCTGTGCCGTCCTGGAAACTCACCAATGCAAACTGGCGAATGTTTGACTCTGCACGGGTAGAGGAAGTTTTGGAGCACCTTGCCTTGGACCACATCAGCAATTCGCCGCAATAAGAAGTTCATCCTGAAGACGAAAGAGGAACACAGGCGAAACTTCGTTGGAAACCACAGGGATGACCCATGGGAGCATGTCTACAAAATATGCCGGGGACAGATCTGAAATGCCTTCGATCGGATGGCAGGCTGGTCGTAACATGGCACGACTGCGCGAGTCTCCTCCTCCGTAACTTCTTTCCAGTTGCGGAAGCGAGTGATGACATTGTCATTTCGGCAGAAACTGCACCGTCTCTCGAAGCCTTCGAGGTCGGAGCATGTGTCGCCCGGTTGAAGAGCAGGCGCTCTCCCGGATTAGATGGCATTACAGGTGGTATCTGCAAGGTAGTGTGGCGTGCTATTCCCGAGCACATCATGGCGTTGCTTTCCCGCTGTGTTGCAGAGGGATATTTTCCCCTTGAGTGGAAGTGCCCTCGCGTAGTGACGCTACTCAAGGGCCCCGACAAGGATGGGAGTGACCCAGCTTCCTATCGGGGTATCTGCTTGCTGCCAGTACTTGGCAAAATGCTGGAGGGAATCATGGTGAATCGGATGAAGGAGGTGCTACCGAATGGAAATAGATGGCAATTCGGCTTTCGACCTGGACGTTGTGTGGAGGATGCTTGGAATCATGTTAAGACCACGGTTGCCGCCAGCCAGGCGGTATATGTGTTGGGACTTTTCATCGACTTCAAAGGCGCCTTCGACAACATTGAGTGGAGTGCTGGAATGCGCCGCTTAATCGACCTCAAACCTACCCTACGTCAGACAGTACCGGTACCTTGGTATCACAGTTGGCGAGCGACTTAATTTTCGGCCACACATTGCGGGATTGCGCAAAAAGTTAACTGGAGTCGTCGGAGCATTGAGTCTTGTGCTACGGGTCGACTGGGGTTCAGTCCTCGAGCAAGACGCACCATTTATGCCGGACTCATGGTGCCATGTGCATTGTTTGATGCCTCGGTATGGTATTCCGTGGCTAGAAGAGAGTCGGTCGCCAGGATGCGACTCAACTCCTGCCAGAGAGCTATGCTCTTAGGATGCCTTGCGGCCTGCCGTACAGTGTCCACCGTGGCACTGCAGGTACTTGCTGGAGCTCCACCCTTGGATCTGGTTGCCATGCGAATGGCAATCAGTTTTAAGGTTAGGCGTGCCCACCCGCTGGAGGAAAGCGATTGGCTGTTCGGTCTAGATGTGGCAAATCTGGACCGGAAACAGATGAAGGCGATGCTGGACGAGCGTATGTGCTGCGAGTGGCAACGCAGATGGGATGACGATGAGCACGGTCGACCGACTCATCAGTTTATCCCGGACGTACGTTTTGTGCGAAGACTGGCAGCACGCTTTAGTTGCCTGCCCACTCTATGTTGATTTGCGAGACCTTGACGGACTTGGTGTAAGAAGGGAAGACATCCGTTAGAACTTTTCCTGGGTCCTGGAGACACCAGAGCTGCTGCAAATGTTGGAGACCTTTGCGAGGGCGACGTTCACAAGGCGGAGAGGGATGCACCAGATGGCGACCACGCAGGATCAACCAGTGCCGGGCCAATGAGGGCCAAAACTGGAAGCAGTTTGGAACTTGGTCCATACTGCGAGGCTGAACCAGAACGCCTAAATCTGGTAGTAATATGGCATTTATGTCATATCACAAGGTCCAACCAGAGCACCCAATCTGGTAGGCGAGCCCCATATGGAGCAAGCTGATGGATGACCCATTCCATGCTTGTTGTGAGCAAAAATGGTGAGTAGCTTCGGCTGCGAACAGCCGACCAAAGCTGTTAATTTGGTACTACGGGTGGGCTAGTGGCCCTATGCTAGCCCAATGAGGTTGGCCCCCTTGTGGGAGATCGTAGTGGCTGTGGTTTAACACCCGAATGCGGGGAGAGCCTTTGGCTCGGCGTGGAGTTGCGTTATCAACCGGGTGCTGTACCCATAGATCAGCAGAGGTTTTAAGATAGGCCTCGCCCTTCGCCAAGGGAAAATATCATGTCCGACAACATGTATTTTAATCGGCACCGATAAGATGTTGCAATTGCAACATCTTTGAGGGGCGCTGGCCGTCGCTTTGTTTTGGCCCACTGTACTATATATCACATTTGTGACATATTAGACTACCGTGGTTGTAAACCCCCAAGGGGTACACGCCACGTAAAACAAATTCGACTTAATGTCCCTAAAATAATAAATAAATGATGAAAAATATAAACAAATTTTTCACCATATACAATATATGAAAATTAAAATTTACTATGCTTAAGAGAGTTTGACTCTCTAAAGGTAGCCAATTGACTCGTCATTTGTTTAGTGACGCCAAATAATTTATTATTTGGATTTTCTACCAAGTCAGCAAAACAAAGAATATATAAAAATGAAACTAAAATGGCGGTTGTTACTAAGACACTTTAACGATTGCTTAAGAAGTCGTCTTTTTAATAGTAACGCAAAAGAACTGATTCCTCAAATTCCTACTGTCCCTAAAATAATAAATAAATGATGAAAAATATAAACAAATTTTTCACCATATACAATATATGAAAATTAAAATTTACTATGCTTAAGAGAGTTTGACTCTCTTAAGGTAGCCAATTTGACTCGTCAGTTGTTTAGTGACGCCAAATAATTTATTATTTGGATTTTCTACCAAGTCAGCAAAACAAAGAATATATAAAAATGAAACTAAAATGGCTGTTGTTACTAAGACACTTTAACGATTGCTTAAGAAGTCGTCTTTTTAATAGTAACGCAAAAGAACTGATTCCTCAAATTCCTACTGTCCCTAAAATAATAAATAAATGATGAAAAATATAATCAAATTTTTCACCATATACAATATATGAAAATTAAAATTTGCTATGCTTAAGAGAGTTTGACTATCCACAGGTAGTTCTAAAATAATGAATTTTTTCGAATTAAATGACATACAATATGACAATAGTTCATTAAATTAAATTATATATATATTACTATATGTATATCATACATATGGAAATTGTTCATTAAATTGACCTACACATACAAAAGTTTTCATTAAATGGTAACTTCAAACATGGTTGGGCGATATCGAGAAAGCGTGGCACAAAACCTATATAGGTGGTGTGATGTCGAGCATGGTATATTATATGACAATCAAGTACACAACTCAAAATCATATAATTTAATGCATTATATATCGGCAATATCTATTTATTAATATATTATTATGAAGTCTTAAGGTATTTTTATAAATACATATGAAAATTGTTTGTTGAGTGGTACCTTCGAACATATTTGGGCGATTTCGAGAAAGCGTGGCACAAAACCTATATAGGTGGTGTGATGTCGAGCATGGTATATTATATGAACATCAAGTCTCAAAGTCATATAATTTTATGCATTATATATCGGCAATGTCTATTTTATTATATATTATTATGAAGTCTTAAGGTATTTTTAAAAATACATATGAAAATTGTTCGTTGAGTGGTCCCTTCGAACATATTTGTGCGATTTCGAG
>JAEIGI010000367.1:0-11579 GCA_018903615.1 Drosophila neocordata
CGTCTACTTCAGAAATTCTTCGCCCCCCACAAACAGGAATGATTCCGAGATATACAAGGCCTGCAGCAAAAAGAAGCCTAGGTGCAAAATTTCAGCTCTGTAGCTTTAAGGGTCTCGTAGATGCGTGGACGGACGGACGGACGGACGGACAGACGGACATACGGACAGACGGACAGGGCTAAATGAACTCAGCTCATCGTGCTGATCAAGAATATATATGCTTTATATAGTCGGAGATGCTTCCTTCTATGCGTTGCAAACTTCTGACCAAAGTTAATATACCTTTTTTGCAAAGGTATAATAAAGTATTATTTAAATGGTTATACATAACATCAATGCTAAGGCCAATTCTATTTATATATTGAAGAACATGGATTTCGTCCTTATAGATATTATTTTTTTAGCTTTTATAAAATTATCTGTAATATTCTGTTCGTTATTAATATGATCGGTAATGTTTGAAAATCTTATATTTACTTTTTTATTATTAATTTCTTTCCATATCTCTAAAATTTAAAGGAATATATTAAGTATACACTAAATAACCAATCATTTCAAAAACAAACCTTATACGTAAAATTGCGTTCAAACCTTTAACATTTAATTGATATCGCAATTTACTTTTAACGATGTTAACTTGGCTAAATACGCGTTCAACAGCAGCATTCGACCAAGGAAGCGATAGAATGTGTATAGCAAATAATGCTAGCTGCCGAAAAGTGTTGTTTCCGCCAGCATCCTTATAATTAAGGACCTCAGCCCAAAACTGGGAAGTATTTTCCTTTTCCTCCCAATTTATGAAATGAATTTTTGCAAATTGAGCAACAATTTCTTCAATATTTAAGTAATTTAAAAATTTCATTCGCACGTAGCATATTGTGTACGGCAAGAACCTCAATGCAACCTCTTGTTCCTCTGTGTTAAATGACTTTGGAACAAATTGAATTTTGTTTGTTTGCACTCCTTAGATTCGTCAAAAGTAGCCCACAATTCGCGAAAATTTTGTTTTTAAGTAACTTTCGCTATTTTTTCAAACTTAATGTCGCTCAATATCGCTGTAGTATGACCAAATGTTAATAATAATGTAATAAGTCACCGAGAAATATTATTTTAGTTTGATTTGACCCTTTAAATGATCATAAAAATGCTTTATAATCTCAAAAAAAAAAATCTTTATGTAGAAATTTTTTTAAAGCCAAAATAAGCTTTTTGAATTCTGAAATAAGCTGGATTTCAAGCTATAAACATTTTAACCACTTTCCAAGCTATTTAATTTTGAAATAATCCAGATCTAGCTTAAAATAAGCCAAAATGGCAACACTGTCCGTGGGGTCTCTGCCTAGAACTTTTAAACCTAAAGGTCCGCGAAGACCCTTCAAGAAAGTGGTTAGGCATTGGTTAAGCAACAATTCTTTCTTTATTTGTATGATAGTTGGATTGATATCCTTTTGGTCAAGGATGATTAGTAGGGCTCTTTGAATATTTGTGATTTTTTCGTATAATACCTCTACCGGATGGCTTTGCAGTGTTAATATTCCAAGTTCGGCTATTAGATTATACTCGGTTCTTTTATCGACAAAGTGTTTAATTAAGGTATCTTTAATTTCATCCCAATTAAGTCGCACATTTGATTGGTACAAGACTTCATGAGCTTTACCCTGAATTTTGTTCCTGATTGTTGACACCCCTGCAGGTGTCTGATCTGCTCCTTTAATAAGCATTAAAAACTCCTCAACATTGGTAATGAATTCTTTTAGTCCCACCCTCCTCCTGTGTTTGGGGGCCAGTGGGTTGGGCTGGAGGAATCTCCTGATCTAAAGGCATTGATAATTCCAAAATATCTTCCCTAATCTAGTCTAGTATGGTAACAGTATGCTTTGCGCCTCTAGTGGTTACAGCTCCTCTACTTCTACCTAAACTCGACATGAACAAGTTATGATTTTGATTTTGTTTTTGTTACTATCTAGTCTCTTAGAACGGGTTTCTTACTTTTTAACTTAATCGTAGCTTAATATATCTTTCTTACTTATGTTTTATTGTAATTAGTGTTATGTGTAAGCAAGGTGTCTTATTTGTTTTTTTTTTTTGAATCTATCGACGCACGAATTGTTGTGCCTCCGTGTGGCAAGCGATGAAATGATGTGTTTAAATATTTGTTGGTTTATTTCGCGGTTGTGCTGAAGCTAGCTGAGATTGTTGCTCGTTGCAGTAGTCCCAACTAAGGGCGGAGTCATCAATCGTGAATTTCACCAGATAAGCTATGCCACACCTTGTTTATTAAAAAACTAGAAGGATGGGCTAACTTCGGCCACGCCGAAGTTCGGATACCTTTGCAAACTATCTTTTTCAATTACATATAAATAACAAGAATCATAAGAAAGTATATAAAGCTAATCATGCCCGTGGCTCCAAGAAAAAAACTTACAAGTAAAAAAAAATTTTTTTTTGGTCCGATTGTTCCTATAGGAGCTATATCATATAGTAGGCCGATTCTGTTAAAACTCAACAGACACATTTATACATATACCAAATTTCGAGTGAATCGCTGTTAAAATAACCAAGATTTTCATCTAAAACTATTTTTTTGGCGGATCGTTCCTATGGGAGCTATATGATATAGGCCCCGATTCTGATAAACCTTTCCAGATATGTTGGAAAGTATATAAAACTTATAAATACCAAATTTAATGATAATCGCTTTTAAACATTAAAGTTATTGCTCGAAATCCATATTCATGACCTATCGTTCCTATGGGAGCTATATGATATAGTCAACCGATTTTGATAAAACTTGGTGGAGATGTTAAGAAGTATATAAAACTCACAAATACCGGCTTTCGTAATATTCATTGGAAAACAACAAAGTTATTGAGGTTAAAGCATATAAGATATGAGATGATGGAGTTTTGGCATAGAGAACTCCATCTTGAGTTGAGTCCGTATTTTACATCGAAACCGTACACACTGTAATAAATTGAATGGACACAGGAGACATCTTTTATATATGAGTGCACTTTATTGAATGAATCTTAATTCTAATACAAATGTTGATTAAAGCTAAGACCGCGTAGCTGCGCTGCTAGCAATGCAGGCAGAGGCGCGGAATGCTTATGTATAAACATATTTATGTATAAATATATATAAAGTTTACATAAGCATATGTATGGGAATATGAATATGAATATGCCGCCGCAGCGGAAGAGTGGGGATGTATCATATTGCATCTTGGGCCAGAGTGGCCGCGCGTGTTATATTTGCCGACACAGCAATTGTCCAGCACCATGTACTCATGGGTGGTCATGTTACTTAAAAGGCAAATACACTTGCTTTATATTATTAATATATTATTATTAGATGAACATGCTACAACACGTACACGTTCTAGTTTGCTAAAAGAAAAACCTTTTTTTGTTGCCAAGTGGCCACCATATACTCATAGATATACTTTTACCATTAATACAACTTGTGTTGTGTTTTTAAAACGAAGTTCACGCGTTCGGTCTAATTACTTATATTGGAAAGTTGTTGGCAACCGTCTACTTCAGAAATTCGTCGCCCCCCCACAAACATTGGTCCTTCGTGCCGGATATCCTTCCTCTCGACCCCAGCATCGCATCAGTGGAGAATCTGCTAAGTAGAAAAACTTATAATTCCAATATATTAATTAGCACACACATACACATACTTACCTGCAGTGAAAAGTTTCCCGCTTTTTTCCATAGCGACTTTTCACTCTAATTTGTATGTACATGTAATGTGTGTATGTTCCATGTAATTGTGTTCTGTGCCCTATCCTGTTGTGATCGCATATCCTAAATCAAATCAAACTTACCCATTATAATTGTTTATCGGCTCCAAAGCATTGTTCCGCCGCTATAAAAACTAACAACAAAAAGAACCGCGTAAAAGCTCCGCTTGTAAGCTTTTTACAAATTGCATACATATACATGTGGGAAGGGATCTGGCAGCCGTGGCCCAGAACCATTTCTGTTGAATTGGCAACGACGGTCAATCATAAGATTGGCAACGATGATCGAATTTAAGAGTGGCAACGACGAGAAAAAGCGAGAACGACGAAGGAGAGTTTTGAGCGGGAACGACGACGAGTAAGACGTGAAAATTAAGAGGAACGACGCGAATCTTAAAATAAAACGACGAACGATGCAAAACTAAAAAAGAAGCAACTACTAACGAGGAAAATAATAATCATAACGACGAACGAGTTATATTCAATTCATTGTATTTTAGCATAATAGCACAGTTACTTTAATAAACTTACTTAAAATATAAATAAATACTTATGTGGTAAATAACAATCCCACAAATATGGGGGCTCAACCTAACTAAATGAATCCCACAAATATGGGGGCTCAACCTAACTAAATGAATGTGTGTATAAAAAGTGTTAAAACGACGATGAATAAATGTTAAATCACACCTGAAACTTAAACGAAGATATAAATTAATCGACAATAAGAAAGTCAAACGTAAAAAATTGATGCAAAAAGTTCTTGAAATTGTGCATACCAAAGACGCCAATTGTACAATTCGAAGAAAAACAAACGGTGAACAAAGATTGTCTGTGTATGTGTGTGAGTTTTCGGTGAATTAGAAACAGACGCTAAAATGTCGCGCCTTGGTGATTTCGAGAAAGTTCTTAACGCGCTGAGTAGAGAGAAACGGGGCAACATCGCATTGCTGCATAAATTTGTGTTTGAAACAGAGGGTGATCGTAACAATCGAAAGCGTTTACGTGAGTTCGAAGGTTTTGATTTCGATAGAAATTATGAAGAATATCAAAATAAAGTTGCATATGTGGCCGAAAATTTATCAGACAGTGATCTTGCTGTAATATGTAACATATTAGGATTGGAACATAATAATGCTGATTTGATGGGACATATATTTCACAATCTGATGAAATCAAATTTAATGGTTAATGTACACAACGAACCCGATGATGAAAGTGAGAGTAAAGATGAAGACGATGAAAGTGAAAACGAAAATGAAATGCCGGAACATTCCACAGTCGTGGCAAGAAATATGGATGTGACACGCAATGCAAATATGACGTCATCGAAATTTGCACTTAGCTTTCGGGATATTGAAGACTCTTTGCGACCTTTTAGGGGTGACGATACATTGCCTATCGAAGTGTGGTTAAATGATTTTGAAGAAATGGCAAGCATTATGTGTTTAGACGATTTGCAAAAGTTTATTTTTGCCAAAAGATCGCTAAAAGGGTTAGCAAAAATGTACATTATGAGTGAACGTGGAATTAAAAATTGGAATATGTTAAAAAAATCGCTACTCGACGAATTTGAGACAAAAGTGAATAGTGCGCAAATTCACAAAATCTTATCGGAAACAAAGAAAACAAAAGACCAAAGTGTTCACGAGTATTTGTTGAAAATGAAAGAACTAGCATCTCGCGGCAATATTGAAACAATCGCGTTAATACAATACGTAATTGATGGAATTAATGATTTGAGTGTCAACAAGTCGATTCTTTATAACGCCAACAACTTAAAAGAATTCAAAGAAAAATTAAAGTCCTATGAGAAGATCGTTAACAGAGTCGAAAAAGAGAAGCCAAATTTTGAAAAGGCTAAACGTGTTTATAATTCGCGAGACAATGACAAAAAACTTGATATAAAATGTTACAATTGTGGTGCTAAGGGGCACACTTCAAATGAATGCGCAGATAAAAGCAAGGGTAAAAAGTGCTTTAACTGCAACGGATTTGGACATATATCAAAAGAGTGTAGTGTTATCAAAACGACATCACAAGAAAAAGTCCCTAATACGTGCAAAATTATAAGTCATTCGAGCATGAGCAAAGAAGTGAATATTGACAATCAACAATTTGTAGCTCTTATTGACACAGGCAGCAAATACAATATTCTAAATGAAATGGTGTATGTAAAACTAAACAAGCAAAAACTTCATCCAGTGAATGTTTATTTAGTCGGATTTGGAAGTCAAAATAAAGTAAAACCTTTGGGTTCGGTTGAAGAAACAATAATTATTGACGGATTACAGTTTATTACAAATTTCTTAGTTGTGTCACCAAACTTTTTAGACGTTGAAATGGTGTTAGGTGAAGAATTCTGTAAATTAGCTCAAATAAACATTGGCCGTCATGGCATAACCATAAAAAAACACGATGATGTCGGTATTGATTCGGAAATAACTTCGTTAATGAAAATTAGTGCTGAAAACGGTAATGACATTGACTTGAATATCGATTATAATGCAAGTCAGAACGCAAAAAATGAAGTACGTAAAGCTTTCGAGAATTATAAACCATCAAACACCAAAACCACAAACGTAAAGATGCGAATAGTTGTTACGGATGACACCCCAATCTACACACGTCCGCGCAGAATTGCATACAGCGAACGCTGCATTATTGATGAACAAGTCGAGCAATGGTTAAAAAATGGTACAATCGAGCACTCGGAGTCCGAGTATAGTAGCCCAGTGGTATTGGTAAGAAAACGGGATGGCACTCCACGATTATGTATCGACTATAGACGAATGAATAAAGTAATAATACGAGATCATTTCCCACTTCCCCTAATCGAGGATCAGCTGGACAAATTAGTAAACGCACAGATGTACAGCACGCTTGACTTAAAGAATGGATTTTTCCATGTCAAAGTGGAGGAAGACAGTCGGAAATATACGTCATTTGTTACCCACAATGGCCAATATCAATTTTGCAAAGTACCATTCGGATTGGCAAACTCGCCCAGTGTGTTTCAAAGACACATCAATGCCATATTTAGAGAGTTAACCCGCAAAAACATCGCGATACCATACGTTGATGATATCATAATTCCAGGCAAAGACGAAGACGAGGCTTTATCGAATCTTAAAGAAGTCCTAAAGCAGTGCGAAGAGTATGGCCTAATAATAAATTTAAAAAAATGTTGTTTTTTGAAAAGAAAAGTAGAGTTTTTGGGACATGAAATTGAAAACCAAAAGATATGTATCTCTGACAGTAAGATCAAAGCCGTAACTAAATTTCCGTTGCCTAAAAACCAAAAGCAACTTCAAAGTTTTTTGGGACTAGTTGGATACTTTCGAAAATTTATTTTAAATTTCGGATTAATTGCCAAGCCTCTTTCAGATTTACTGAGAAAAGATGCCAAGTTCTGTTTCAATGAGAGGGAGATGACTTCATTTAATGAGCTGAAAACACTAATTACGCAGAAGCCCGTGCTGAAGATGTTTAACTGCCAACACCGTACCGAGCTTCACACTGATGCGTCTATCGATGGCTTTGGAGCAGTGCTTCTACAAATTTCACCCGATGATGGTCAACTACATCCTGTTTATTATATGAGCAGAAAGACTACAGATGCGCAGAAAAAATTTACCAGTTACGAGTTGGAAATTCTGGCCGTCGTTGAGGCTCTACAGAAATTTCGAGTTTATCTTCTTGGCATTCACTTCAAGCTAGTGAGTGATTGCAACGCATTTACCAAAACGATGGAGAAAAGGGATGTTTGTACCAGAGTTGCCCGATGGATCTTCATGCTTCAGGAATTCGACTACGAAGTGGAACATAGAGCAGGCACTCGCATTCGGCATGCGGATGCACTGAGCCGAAATCCTGTAATGATGATTACTGATGGAAATGTATATACCAAACTAAAACATCTGCAAGCCAAAGACGACGAGATTAAGGCTATTATTGATATTCTGTCCGAAAAAACATCGCATAATGATTATTTTATGAAAGCTGGATTGTTGTGCAAGTTAATCGACGACGTTGAGCTTATAGTAGTACCTGTACCATTCCAGCGCGAAATTATCAAAGAGGCACACGAAAGAGGACATTTTTCAGTCAAAAAAACAAAGGAGTTAATTGCTAAAGAATACTACATTCCCAAACTGGACGCCAAGATCGAACGACATATTAGATGCTGCATTCCATGCATAGTATCCAATCATAAACGTGGGAAAAAAGAGGGATTTTTACATCCATTGTCGAAGGAAGAGGAACCACTGCAAACATTTCATATCGACTTCCTAGGTCCTCTGGAATCCACAAATAAAAGATACAAACACATTCTGGCCGTTATAGATGGGTTTACCAAGTTCTGCTGGTTGTATGCAACTAAAACTACATCAGCCAAAGAAGTCATCACGAGACTGGAAGCTCAAAGCCTTACCTTTGGAAATCCAACACAAATTATCACAGATAGAGGTTCCGCTTTTACATCTGACGAGTTTAAGGGGTTCTGCGACGCCGAAAATATTATTCATCATGCTGTGACTACTGGTCTACCAAGAGCTAACGGGCAAGTAGAAAGACTAAATACCACTATAATTTCTGTTTTATCTAAGCTTTCCGTGGATGATCCGAGCAAGTGGTACAAGTTCGTGGGCAAGGTGCAGCAAGCAATTAATTCAACCTACTGCAGAAGCACAGAGATGACGCCATACGAGTTGTTGGTTGGAGTAACAATGCGTACAAAATCGGATATTCAACTGAAGCAGATGATCGAAAACGAGATGACCCAAATATTCAATAAAAAACGAGACGATTTGAGGAAAATGGCTAAACAACAAATTTTGAAATTACAAGAGGAAAACAAGAAGACATACAACTTACGCCGAAAGCAAGCTACAATATACAAAATTGGTGATCTTGTGGCAATCAAGCGAACGCAGTTTGGAGCTGGTCTTAAGTTGAAAGCGAAGTATCTAGGTCCTTATCGCATTACCAAAATCAAGATGAAGGACACATACGATGTAACTAAAGACGCAAATTTTACGGAGGGTCCTAAACACACGACTACGTGCGCAGAGTACATGAAACCCTGGAGTCCATTTGAGGACGACGAAGACGACACATTCGGGACGAATGATTAAAAGGATGGCCGAGTTGTGGGATGGGATCTGGCAGCCGTGGCCCAGAACCATTTCTGTTGAATTGGCAACGACGGTCAATCATAAGATTGGCAACGATGATCGAATTTAAGAGTGGCAACGACGAGAAAAAGCGAGAACGACGAAGGAGAGTTTTGAGCGGGAACGACGACGAGTAAGACGTGAAAATTAAGAGGAACGACGCGAATCTTAAAATAAAACGACGAACGACGCAAAACTAAAAAAGAAGCAACTACTAACGAGGAAAATAATAATCATAACGACGAACGAGTTATATTCAATTCATTGTATTTTAGCATAATAGCACAGTTACTTTAATAAACTTACTTAAAATATAAATAAATACTTATGTGGTAAATAACAATCCCACAAATATGGGGGCTCAACCTAACTAAATGAATCCCACATACATACTTATGTTCATATGTATGTGTACCGGCTTTGGCCAACATTTATTTGTGCATAGAAAATTTATTTCGCGGCAATTTTGATTTATTATTTTCACGCAAAATTAATTTTATCTAAAATTACAAAATGCAACAATTATCCAAAGAAGTCGCACAGCTGTTCGAGTTGTGCACAGTGACACAACACCCTCACTAAACAGAAGAAAATAATTCCGAGTGAAGTTTTAATGAGAATTAATAAAAGAAAAAGGAGAAATTAAAAGGAAAATTTATTTAATCAAAAAAAAGGGAACTTTTTTAATTATTATAATATTTAATTATTTAATCCCAAAAAATATTTTTTCCACATTTCCAAAAATTTTTTTTTCCACATTTCGAAAAAAATTATTTAATTTTATTAATATTATTTCCAACCTGAGCTACAATTCTGGTTCTTTAAATTATCAAATAAAATTCCACGCAATTTTAAGCAAAGGCTTCGGTTCTGACCAGGTCCTTTCAATATTTATTGGTCTACAGCAGAGTAACAATTTTAATAACAAGCTGTGACAAAGAAAATATTGCTTGAGGATTCCAACCCAACGCTAATAATAATTGTTTACGCCTCACAATAGTTCTTCCCAATTCCAATTATTCTCATTATTTTCTTCCTATTCCGATATATCATAAGATCATTTAAATTAAATAAAAATATCCTTATTTATTTATTTATGATTTTATCCGTTTTTGATATATCATCGTCTGCCTCCCCCGGCTCTACACCACAGCGGTTTTCCACACGTACTCCTTCGCCTACGCTGTTCGATTCCAGCTCGCTTTCGATTCCGCGCGTCACTTTTTGGCTCCCGCGTTGAGAACTTTAACCAGGTTCGAGTCTCAACGACTACTCGACGCAGCCATTATGTCACTCATAAACAACCCGAGATTAGCGCCAGTGGAAAAACTGTACCATCTCGTTTCAAAAACGCGAGTTCACCCCTCACTAATCAGGGCTTCCAAACGGCTTGGGAAAACTTGCAGGCCCGCTTTGAAAACAAAAGGCAGCTCGTGGCCAATCAGACCAAGATACTCTTCAACCTCCCTACGGTTGTCCATGAGACTTGTGGGGCCTTGAAGGAGCTGCAAACTACCATCCAAGGGTGCTTGACCACGCTAACACGCTCAGGTTTGACAATTGGGATGTCCTGCTGGTGGCACAGTGCACGTCTAAGTTGCCTAACGCCACTATTGCCTTATGGGGGCAGTCCATCCCCACAAACAGCTTTTTCTTCGTGGGCCGACCTAAACGGGTTCCTGATCGACCGTAATCGTAATCGAAATAGATTTCGCTGGACCGTTCGAAATCAAGAACTACACAAGAAGGGCCTGCCTCATCACAAAGGGATACGTATGCATATTCGTGTGCTTCAGTACGAAGGCAATCCACCTCGAAGCAACCTCCGATCTCACGACCGAAAAATTTCTGGCGGCCTTTTCGCGTTTTGTGGCACGCAGGCAGTGTCCACAGCGCATTTACTCCGACAATGGGAAAACGTTTGTTGGAGCATTCAAGACTTTAGAGAAGAGCTTTCTGAACGCGACGAAGCAGTGCATTACCAACTCCTTTGGGCAGCAAATCCTATCCTGGCATTTCATTGCGTCAGCGCTCCCCACATGGGTGGACTTTGGGAGGTAGGAGTAAAAAGTTTTAAGGCACTGTTCTACAAGTCCACCGCCAATGTGCAATTCACGTTTGAGGAGCTCTCGACCCTGCTGTGTCGAATAGAGACGTCTCTGAATCACGACCTATCTCTCCCATGAGCGAGGACCCGGCCGATCTCCTAGCCTTGAGCCCGAGGCATTTCCTTGTGGGAGGGCCGCTATTGGCCATCGCCGAGCCAGAGATCACGGAAGAACCCATGTCCTTGGTCAATCGCTGGCAACGACGATCGCTGGAAGGACGAATATCTAAAGGAGCTCCACAAACGCAACAAGTGGAAGTGGCTGTGGTGAAGATGGGCAACAGCCGGAAGGAGTCCGAGATGCGCGTGCTCCTTGACGCATGTTCGCCTTAAAGATATGGAGTTTTGGCATGGAGAACTCCATCTTAAGTTGAGTTCGTGTTTCACATCGAAACCGTACACACGTACACGTACACACCGTACACATACGTTTTCCAAGTCTTCTAGTTTGCTAAAAGAAAAACCTTTTTGTATTGCCAAGTGGCCACCATATACTCATGATATACTTTTACCATTAATAAAACTTGTGTTGTGTTTTTAAAACAGA